>UYYA01004243.1:42125-137851 GCA_900624975.1 Angiostrongylus costaricensis
CTACATTGTGAAATATAACTTCAATGATGCTGAGATATTTGCAAAACTCCGGACCGCAGGTGTATGAGGTGGCGAACGAACGCCCTATTGGCCCTTTCGGGGAGTAGCGCGTTCACCACCACACCACGCGGGTCCTTCGTTTCGCCTGTCTCTCAGCTAGTTCTATCGATCTTTTGCCATCAGCAATCACCCGTCAGCGGGATTGATCTGGAGGGCCCAAATCGGCAACGAACCCAGTCATCGATAGAACTAGCTGAGAGACAGGTGAAACGAAGGACCCGCGTGGTGTGGTGGTGAACGCGCTACTCCCCGAAAGGGCCAATAGGGCGTTCGTTCGCCACCTCATACACCTGCGGTCCGGAGTTTTGCAAATATCTCAGCATCATTGAAGTTATATTTCACAATGTACACTGCCGTTAAAAAGAGTAGGCAGTAAATAATAAGTTAAAATTCGCACTACATTTCTGTGACGTTCTCACTACCTCTCTGGTACAGATATTTCTCGTGTTGAAGCCGTCATTGTCGCTTAAAGAAAAACAATGATCGACGATTTTCTTCTTTACATTTTATACGACCCACCATCGCGTCTGCTGTTCGGATCCTATCACTTCTTGCATTCTATTTGCTTTCATCACTATCATTCTCCACAGTGGTCTTCAAACATTTCGTGTGTTGTTCCACTTGCTGCTTGAATATTTCTTATTCTTTGCGGACGTCATAGAATGCTGATTGAGTCAATTCTCCTTACAATCTTATAAATAGCCGGAATAAGACGTACTCGCGTCGACTGAAGGAGAGCGTTGGGGCGCAGGAATCGAACTAGTGCATTTTGCTTCCTGATCGATGGTATCACTATCCACTGCGTCAGCCCCTCCATTCAACCTATTACTTTACGCAAACCTGTACAGAAACTTATTTACTGGACGTAAGTAGCGGAGTGGTTGACAAAGCCCTGCGACATAAACTTGATCGTTGCTTTGAACCCGCCCCTTCAAGGCTGGTCTTCTGCAACGTAACTCTCATTAAAAAAAACTTTTATGACAAAAAAGGCTAGCAGGTGACAGCACGGCTGAGGGCAGCAAGGCTGATTACAGCACGTCAGAATGTATCGGGTGTTCTCATGTGCGATGCTTATTGCTCATAGAGGACAAAAACCTTTCGGCGTTTATTAATCCCTGAGGGATGCGCCATACATTCGACTTCATTAAGCATGTTTGGAGGTGATTGAGTGTATATTTGACCTTTACAATAACTTGCGGTGGCTTACTGATGTATCGAGCCAGTGCTGCTATCCTCCCAGATAAGTGTGGTACCAATTTGCCGACCCCGGAGGCATGGAAGGCATGATGGGCCTGGGACGCGGGGATCGATCCCATGTGTATTACAGGGCACCTTGGATTGTGGTTGTTTCACACGTAATATCCTGCCATGAAAAATTATAACACGCAGTATATAAAAAGTTGACCTTGTGATTTCGACTACAGCCCCAGTTTAACTGGATTCGTTACCGATTTGGGCTTTCTAGATCAATCCCGATGACGAGTTACTGCTGATGGCTCTAATCGATAGAACTAGCTGAGAGACAGGTGAAACGAATGATCCGCATGGTGTGGTGTGTTAGCCCCTAGAAATGGTAACACTGCGTTTGTTCCCCACAGCAGTCACCTGAGGTCCGGAGTTTTGCAAATATCTCAGCATAATTGTGGTTGTTTCACGCGTAATACCCGCCATGAAGAATTGTATTAGGGATCAAATAAAAAGTTAACATTGTGGCTACTAAGGTGAATTTATAAAGCGCTGAGCTTCCGAGATAATCTAAAAATCGAGGAATTATTATCAGTTATCGAAACACCACGCGAAGCTCCCTCATATGAGGAATCTCGGCCCGGCTAGCCGCGAGGCTACGTGGCGCGTCCCCAGGTGGCGGATAGGGTGTTAATCGCGGAACAAAGGCGACCGTCTGTTTCCGTGAAACGCAGGTGGATCCAGGGAAGGGACTCCCTGTTTCTGCTGCGCCGATTTGGTATTCTGCTGTTTGTATTTACGAGACGTATTAATGCACACGTGTGTGGGTGCGTTCTAGTTTATGCGGATTGTATTCTACGAGTCAATTCGGCCAAAAGCGTGCAATCAAGTGACCTGGAAATATATGGGAGGCGGTTAAGAGTGGCCTCCAACAAGTAAGCTTCATGTCCACTCTAGGAGAGACTGGCAACCTACCCGTGAGTATAGTGAGCCCTCACGTTCACAGCCCAGCAAGCGATATGTGGGTATCAAAATGTTAAACACAGTAAAAGAAACGGGCCTCATTCCACTAACCCCGAAAGAGCCCCCAATTCGGCAGCGTTGGGCAGGACGAGTATGGAGAGGCTGCTATAATCTCAGGGCCAACGCAAGCTGCCTGGATTGCAAACAACTAAGGTGACGATCTGTACCTACATCGCACGTACACTTGCATCTGAGCCCTCGATAGAAGACTTGCTCATGCAAGCAAGAAGGATAAAGTGCGACATCATCGGCCTGGACGAGACGAGACCACGCCACCAATTCAGCGCCGTCTATGACACTGGAGATGAACTGTTCCTCGGAACTTGCGGCAGTAGAGGAGTCGGCGGCGTCGGCGTTCTCGTCAACACCAGTTTGTCCATGAACACCGATTCATTCGAACAACTTACAACCCGAATCGAACGTTTACGATTAAAAAGGTGTGGATCAATACTAGCTTTGACAATCGTTGTTCACGCGCCGACGTTAAGCGATGACGAAGAAGAAGTCGAGGCGTTCAATATGGACTTGGAGAAGTTCTACAGAGAAGACCACATATTCTTCAAGGTCGTCATTGGAGATTTCAATGCAAAGATTGGACCAAGAAGAACGTCACATTGGGACCCACGGATTACAGTGGAGCGAACAGGGTGAGCGGTTATCTGAGTTTATCATGGCGACCAAGACAATCCATGGTAATTCGCAATTCCAGAATCCTCACCCCCAGCGCTGGACGTGGGAGTCTCCCAATGGACAGTTCCATAACGAAATAGACCACATCATAGTAAATCGAAGGTTTGCCCAACCAATGTCGCAGTTGTACGAAAATTCTACACGGTGTCAGACTACCGCCTCCTTCGCGCAAGATTCCATTTCCCGCAGAAATGAGATAAGCCGCTGAATTCAAAAAACAAAGTGCCAAAGCTTCTATGAATTGGGACTTATTTAGCTCTTTAGTCGGCTGTTGATTAGATGCCGTTGTCGATAACATCGACGAGGAATACGATCGGCTCATTCAACATCTCCACGTTTGCGCCATGAAAGCTGAAAGTTCACCAAGAGACGTCTGTCTCCAGAAACTCTCGAGCAGATAAGCCAGCGTGGAATCGCACGAGCTGCAGACAATCGCGAACTAACGTCTAAGATCTGAACAGCTTAAGAACATTCCGCCAGTCCACATAAACACATTAGCTTGGCTCTTCACCTGTTTGAACGCAGGGTCCCTATTCAATAGAAGATTAGCATGACGACACTAATGTTCAAGATCGGTGACCTCCACGATATCGGCAACTATCTGCCAATCAATCTGCTGCCTGCCGTTTACAAAGTCTTCACTCGAGTCATCCTAAACAGGATTGACAGAACACCAGCCGAAGGGCAGCCATGTGGCAAATAGCGCTTCAAAAAGGATTTAGTGCGTTGGACCACATACACGCGATATCGAGACCCACTGAAGTATCGCGGGAGTACAAAAGCTGTGCACTCTCATTTTCATCGATTTGAGCAATGCATTTAACTCAATTGAGATAGAACAGTCATGGAAGCCCTTGAAAGTCAAAGAGTCCCTGCTCGGTACCCAAAGATTTTTCGTAAGCTGTACCAAAATTTCATAACCAAGTTATCACCATTCTGCAACGATATTAACATTGACGTCAAAAGAGGAGTTAGGCAAGGAAATACCATCTCGCCAAAAATATTTACCGCCACCCTCCAGAACGTCATGCGAACATTGGAATGGGATAATATGGGAGTGGGTCGGTAGTTACACCATCTTTGTTTTGCTGATAACATCGCCCTCAAGCGGAACGTATGCTTGACGACTTTGGTAAAGACTGTGGAAAGATTGGTATCCCACTAAATCTCACAAAAACAATGTTCATGAAAAACGGATTGGTTTCGCATGCTCCATTCACGCTCAACGGAACGAATGTCTCCGAATGCTCCAGTTATGTCTATCTAGGTGGGGAAATCAATATGATGAACCACCTAGCTCCAGAGCTGAGCATAAGAAAACGAGCGGCTTGGGGAGCTTTCAAGAGCATCGAGGATGTAGTGAAGAGAACAAAGAACATCCGACTCCGTGCCCACCTTTTCGACTCGACGGTACTTCCTGCCCTAACGTATGCGTCAGAAACCTGGTCGCTGCGTAAGCAGGATGAAAGATCACTCAGTGTTATCGAACGCGCAGTCGAAAGAATGATGCTAGAAGTATCCCGTTCCACACAAGTAAAGGACGGGATCCGAAGTTCCGATCTGTGTCAACGATCCAAAATCAAAGGTGCCGTTCTGTACGCTAAATAGTCGAAGATAAGGTGGGCCAGACACGTAATGCGTATGAATGACAACCAATGGACAAGAGCCGTTAATGACTGAATTCCTCGGGATATCTAACGTACTGCAGGAAGACCACCGACCCAATGGTCAGAGTTCTTCACGAAGAACATAGAAGAAAGATATGACGCTCAACGAGTCCCTAGAGCGAGCAAAACTCACGGGGCTACTTTTGCACGCGACAGCAAAGAATGGAAGATTTACTGGCGACCGCTCGAGTCACTCGATGATCAACGGAACTACAGGTGATACAGTTGATCGACAGACCAGCTGGTCACGAAAGGACTAAAACAATAAATCCTCAGCGAAAGGCGAGCGTTCTTTGTTTAAAAACAACTACAAAGAGAACGCCTCTAAGTTTTCACAATAATAAGTATGACAAGACGTTTTTCCCATGCTTAAAAAGTTAGCCTCTCAGCATTTTTCTCTACACAGAACAGTTTACAAAAAGTACTTCAATCGAATATTTTTCTGTATTAAACTGCTGCTAAAACTTTAACCTATTCTCGCTCCTTTCTAGACGTAGAAGGTATTCACCGAAGTAGAGTTGAGCTATTCATCTAGTTAACTGAGTTATGCGCTAACAACGCAGTTATTAGAAATACCGTGCAGTGACATATGAATGGTCCCTAGCTGGACCTAGCCGGTCAAAATTCTCATCCAGTCGGATTGGCAAACTGCTTCCAAATGTTTCTGGCAAAAGCCCCCTCCGTCTCACGAATACCGTCAACTTCCTTGACTTCCAATGCAGACTTTATAATAGTACGGCTACCTAGGATTCCAGAAAGATTTAACTCGACCATCACTCAATGACATTCATGAAGATGGCAAAGTGATCGAGTAGCAACCGCAGCTTACACGCAAATCTGAAGACTTTCGTGGATGATTAATACGAGACGTCGAAGCGAATTGCGTGCAGCTCCCTTGATGTCAAAGCATAGCCAGTTAGTCCAAGCGCTGTTTCAGATATGTTTCAGAATAGAGCATTTATGTATTTGTACCTTACCAGCGGAGTCTACATTCCTGTTCATAAGGCAAACTCTAGGTATGCAACGCGAACGCCTTAATTCCACCTTTGTGTCTTTTACTTGCCATGTATTGCCGGAATGCAGCTCTCCTTCTATCATAAATGACCTGCTCAAGAAACGAAAACAGCTTGGAATATTTATCTTTTGTGATAATTAAAGACTAAGGGATATTAGCCATTGAACCTATCAAAATTCAGTTCCATGCATGTTCTGAGATTCGATCGCGCTCAGCACCAGCAACTCCCGGGGTTTTTGAAAAAAACTGATTTTATAAACTAGAAAACTTTAGGATCGTAACCTAGATGCCTTCGAGCGCTACTGCCAACAGATCAGAAAAAGTTCATGAAAGCAACAGTTGAGGACTCCTTTCAAACATCCAATGAAATAAACCTTATCGGTGACCAAGCAATTCGTTGATGACCAGCGCTTCCTAGACATGTTTTGTAATTCAATTGATGTTAACCGTATATCTATAACCGAACGACATATACAGAAGATATCCTCGATGGCTTATTTCCTTATATTCAAGCAATTTGTCTAAGTGGCTTATCGCGAACGGAACCGCTTTTAGGAATTCGGATTGTGGTCCGCAGATGACGCCATGTTCGATGCAGACCTCCACCACTATGGACGACGATTGCATGAAAGGGAAACGAATAGGAGTGGTGTTGAGACTCGGATAATCGGCGAACGCGAATCATCTAACTATCTGCGTAAGTACGTATCGTTCAAAAATGAACTCATCCGAAAGGATGTTCTTCTTCGTAAATTCTTAAGTGCAAAGAACTTTTTTCTGGTCTCACCATTCCTATTTTGATCTGCTTTTGACTACCTACCGAATGGATATGATGTGAACTTTTCATTTACTGCGCATTACAATTCTTTTCACGGTAGGGTGTTATGTGAAAAAGGGCGCGTGTGGCGAAGTCGTCGGAGGCGCCCTGCAACACACACGAGGAATCGATCCCGAGCCCATGGCCCACCAAGCCCTTCATCCCTCCGGGGTAGGCAGATTGGTACCAGACTTGTCTGCGAGGATAGCAGCATTGGCTCGATACATCGGTAGGCCACCGCGAGTCATTGTAAAGAGCAGATGTACATTCAATCACCTCCGAACGATGCTTAATGAAGTCGAATACATGGCGCATTCCTCACGGATTGATCAACACCGAGAGCTTTTAGAGCTTTTATGGTGTTATGTGCGGTACGACCACAATGGTGCTGAGATATTTGCAGAACTTCGGACCAAAGGTGTGGGGATCGAACACGCTATTACCCTTTGCCGCGCGAAACGCGTTCACCACCACACCATGCGGGTCCTTCGCTTCGTCTTTCTCTCAGCTAATTTTCTATCGACCAGTGTCATCAGCAATCACTCGTCAACGGGATTGATTTGGGGACTCCAAATCGAATCGAACAGATATACAGGATGCGGTGAGAAAGTAAATTCTGGGAATCACTAAGATGTTAACCAGAAAATAGAGCTATACGGCGTGACGTTGCATAGGTACGTACAAATGCTTAAATGTGTAAATACATACACGCGTGCAATACAGTATGAAGCGATCCATTTCAGACCAGCAAAGACACCAAATGAATCAAATTTACTCATTTTCATTCTATTATGTGTTAAAGTGGCTTAATAAGGATTTGTACTTCTATAACGTAAGTAGATGAACTAATAGCTTTCCACTTCTTTTTATATTTTCCTTCCTTCTAACCTACGACTCCTAAAAAATCTCCGTAGACATCATGACGTTGCGGGTTTTTTTGTGGAGCTAAATCTTACCGTTGGTCAGCATTGCGCTATGTTGTTTACTTTCGTGCTAAACTGTTAAGCAATGTCGTGTTTCGATGACCGATTTACTTGTTATGCGTTTAGGTAATGAGTATGTTTATGTACTATGTTCATATCGTATCCTGACTTTCCTATGAATGCTGGACTATAAGTCATTATACCATTATCTCTCCTTAAACGTTCCATACCATGTGTTGTTTTTTTCTTATCTATAATGATGTTCATCTGGTTCAGTCAGTTGGTCTGAGCGTTTGTTTTCCTTACTTTGTTACTACTTTCGTTTTGTGTATTGGAATTCTTGTAATGTCGTAACGTAACTGTTTTAGTATGGTGACCGTCGACAGTAACATCGACAACTTTAAGGTGAGGAGAACTAAGAACTTCTTCGGAAACATCCTTACTTTCTTGAGACTTCCGTCTATCTGATGGCAAGTGATTCCAGGAATTCTGTGGTGTCACTGAAGATCACCTTGCACTGCGTTTTCTTCATCACTGTAATGGAGATTTGCAAGCTGCCGTGCAACTATATTTTCAGGTCGTTGTTACAATACGGCTCTAAACACTAGACAGTAAAGACAAAGAAGTGTCAAAGAGATTTCTCATAGCACCTATAGGTCAATAACGCGGCTGAGAGAAAGCTGAAACGAAGGACCCACTTGGTGCGGTGGTGAACGCGTTAAGCCCCGGAAAGAGTAATGTCGTGTTCGATCCCCACTACAGACACATGCCGTACAGAGTTTTGCAAAAATCTCAGCATTATTGTGGTTGTATCACACATAATACCCAGCCCTGAAAAATTGTAGGCGGTAAATAAGAAGTTAACAGTGTAACAAATGTTGTTTTATGTTTTGTTTAATAATAAACATATTTCAGACTGATGGAATCCTCACTGATGAAACTGAGGAAGATTGGAGTTCTGAAATATCAGGTAACGCTGAATCGAATGGTGAGCCACGAATCAAAGAGAATGCAAAAGATCATGAAAACGTGACGCAAAATACCGAGAGCAGTTCACGGTTCGTTCTTGTTTCTCATAAGGAATTTGAAGAAATTCAGCTTGTTACGTCGTGTTTTTGCGGTCGTTCGAGTGCTCAATAAACTTATTCTCGGCATAGGAATCGATACTGTCAGTAAAGAGTCTGAGTCACATGGCAGGAAGCTAATCTCCGATTCGTGAAAACGGCCATTACTTGTAATGATACTTACTTGGATACTTAGGTGACCAGTCTTCACATGTTGTGCATGCCCTAACATAATTTCCATTGTTTTGGAGATTTTATGGTTAAGTTATTGTGGTTCCTTGGAATCCCGAGGGCAGCCTGGCCAAAGTCTGCCCCAGGTCTTCACCACAACAGGCGGTCGTGGCACTTGTGGATCAGAGGGAGATTTGCCACTATGCTACTTTGATACCAGAGCGGTGGTGGATCCTGGTATTGGTTTTCTCTTTTCTGGACTTCCTGATGGGAACAACGGACTCCTTCTCAGCTTGGGAGACCCTGCCTGGTTGATGAATCGCTCCACTATACGTTGTAGCCCAACACCCAGGAACACCCCCAGCCATGAGGCGGTAAGCCGTTGAGAGGTTACCCGTAATGAAAGCCTATAAATGCTGTAGTAGGATTATCTCGTTATTTTAAGGAAATTACGTCTGATCAGAACATTACTAAGGAGGGAAGTAACGAAGTCTCAAATCGAAGCCGATTACCTACACGAATCGGACCTTCTTGAATGATGGCTGCTCGAAAACGAAACGAACTAGCACTCGCATGAAATGCGGAGACGGGTTATCTAAATTTGAACAGAAAAGAAAATTGCAATCCAAACAAAATGTTAATATAAGTTATTTTATGTGAAATAGTGGTAAACATTAAATGATTTATGTTTTTATTCTTTTTCGTCCTTACTTCAGGCGTACGTCTGTTGTCCAGTCCTGGCGTCAATTCATTTTCGCCATCATTGCATTGCCGTTTAATTTTGTCGTGTCTACAGTTTGCGACTTCCTCCAATTTTTCTGTGAGTAGACCTTCTAGTCAAATACTTTTTCTTTTGGAAACACATCTCCTTTAGATGAGTTAGTTGTTGGGGAGCGGGTTGCTTCGATAGCTGACATTCGTCGAGATGTTGCCAACTTCAGAAGTGCTGTTAACGAGAAGTTTAGGACCAGTGTGGAGTTCTTCGACGGAACATTTGATGAGGCATACTGTTTTATTTTTACTACATTCCTATAATTTTTGTGAAGAAGTTAAACTTACGTGAATTCAGTATATCAGTTCTAACTATACATATTTCCAGAACACATAAACATTTGTACCTAGATCTTCTTTCTTTTCAATACTTCATGTTTAGGCGTTTATGGGAGCGGGTCTTGCGGAGAAGGTATTTGTGGTATACATGTTTACCCCTGGTGCACGGGTGCGTAATTTATTGCGATGTTTATCTTCAGTTTACGATGAACGTTCTTTCATTTCTTAGCACACTGAGGATGCGGTGCAACGAATTTTGGCAGACAATAACTTTAATAAAACTCTGAACGATTTCAATATGATATTATGGGGTGCCGATCCACGTTCTAAGGCAGGAAAAGATGGTACTGGTTAGTTTTCTTTCTTTGCCTTTTACGTTCTTGTAAGGTTTCTACCTTTCAGCTGCGCGCAAGATGAATATTTCAACATTTCCATGTTTCGTCGCACTGTCATCTCGTGATGAAAGCATGGTTAGTATTATTCTAATCGAAATGACGGTGATAAACTACACAGGTCTGCTGGAACGTCTAGTAAGCAGATTTACACTTATTTAGCTAATGTGCATAGAAATGCCGACGGATCCTGAACAGATTTGGCCACTTTTACGTCAGTGTGCTCTAGAAGAAATCGAGTTTCGTGAAGAGGAACACTTGAAAAGGTACCATATCTATTAGAAATGCTTATTCTCTTCATTTCCCAACGGTTTACCACCTCGTCATGGCTGGGAGGTGCTCCTGGGTGTCGGACTGCGATGTACAGCGAGGGATTCATCCCCTGCCAGGGTCTCCTAAGCTGAGAAGGAGTCCGGTGTTTCCATGAGGAAGCCCAGCTAAGGTAAACCAATACCTGGATTTGCCACCGTCCTGGTATCAAACTAGTCGCATGGTGGCAAATCTTCCTCTGATCCACAGTGGCAACGACTGTCTGTGGTGGCGACGACCTTGGACAGACTGACCTGAATGATCTCGGGATTCTGGGGAACTACAGTGGCTAAATTAGCAGAACTACGAAAAGGTTGAGATTATGATGGGCCTCGCACAACCAGTGACGACAGGGAATCCAAGTGTCCGAATAAGTAAGTATTCTTTTCAAAGACATACTCAGTTGTTAGTGGTTTTGTCCTCTTACCATGACTGCTCATTAAGGCGAATGCTTCATGAAAATCGTATGCTTATGGAACAGCAGGAAAGGGAGTATCGTGAAAGTGAGGAGCGTGATAGAGCTATGATAGCTGAACGTCGTAGACAGCAAAAATTACAAGAGGAGGAAACCATTAGACGAAATAAAGAGGAGCAAGAGCGCATGGAAAAAAGCTCTAAGCGTTTAAAGGTTAACGCCGTTTTATATTGTAAACTTCTATTTAGCTTTACAAAACACCTCAAGTCCTCCCAACGGTTTACCGCCTCATCGTGGTTGGGAGGTGTTCCTGGTTGTCGGACTGCGATCTACAGATGGGGGTTCATCTCCTGCCAGGGTCTCGCAAGCTGAGAAGGAGTCCGACGTTTCTATCAGGAAGCCTAGCTAAGAGTAAACCAATGCCGGGATCTACCACCGTCCTGGTATCAAAATCGCATGGTGATAAATATCCCTCTGATCCACAACGGCCGCTACTGCCTGTGGTGGTGAAGACCTGGGGCAGACTTTGGCCAGGCTGACCTCAGGATTCCAGGGAACCATAATGGCTAAACCAGCAAATCTCCAAAAAATGGAGATTATGCTGGGACTCACACAGCCATTGTGGACGGGCCATTCAAGTATCAAGTAAATACCTCAAGTATTTCACATCCTATTGACTGCACAATGTGTATAATGATGCTGAGATATTTGCCAAACTACGGACCGCAAGTGTCTGCGGTGGGAAACGAGCTTGCTATTATCCTTTACAGAAGTTAATGCGTTCTCCCTTCGCACCATGCGTGTACACATTATGTCAATGTTAGACAAATTAACGTTGTTTTATTTCTCTCCAGTGTTCATGTTCTTCATTTTTTCCGTAATTATTGGACAGAAGGACGTTGCGATGCTTTGTGAGTGACACTTCAATTGTAAATGGAAAAAAAAATGAAAGAAGTAGAAATTGTTGGTGCTCTTTGTTGTATAACGTTCCCTTACGTTTAGGTTGTGAAGCACTTACGAGGTGAATTAATCGCTAACCACGCCGCTGATGACTACTACGGAAAGGATTCTATCCGAGTGCTTGTTCGCTATCCTTCCGGGGAGACAAGTCAGCATAGATTTTCTCCAGATGAGAACACACAAGTTAGTTTGAAGTTTTGATACTATCTTTTGGAGTTGTATTATGATGCTGGAAATTGTGTTTAGTAAAGAATAACCAGAATTATACTTGTTTTCTTGACAGCTTCTGGCAAAAATTGATATTCGTAACTACCTGGTAATTTTTCAGAGTTTGTTCGGAGTTATTTTCGCGAAACCGTGCTGCCCAGATTACTTTGAAGCACATTATGGGTTTCCTCGCAGAAGACTTGATTTCTACCCTGAAGAGTTGGTTATTTTTGACATCATTGGAATGTTTCCGTTGTAAAGTCCACTACGTGGGTACTAGAACATATCGTAAACACAGGTAGAACGAGATCAGCTCATCTTTCATTCGTTTTTCTTGCTTCATCGATTGTCATCCATGGTGGTGATGTTTTGAGCGTGGTGACGTGTGTGAGTTTCAATCCATAATCCAAGAATGGTTTACCTGTGGTGAATGCAGTTGGTTGGTGAGCGCTGTAAACACTTTTTGCCAATATGTTCTGTGGTCGTTGGACACTTGCATCCTTTTGGAGACTCCACTTTTTTCTGGTCCATTTTTGTCACTTTTTTTCGGGGTAGAACGAAGTTTTTGACATGGTTGAAGTGTCGACTCACGTCTATGCTGCTTAGTATGGCGTCGCGAAATCGCAGAGTTATAAAGGTGAGCGCCCAGAGTTTTCGTTACATGAGTTTATCGTTTGGTTCGGTGATTGGCCCATAATGCAGCTTATAATTCTTTCTTTCTGAATAGTCTTCCATTATTTCGTTTTCCATGCTCATTGAACATCATAGCACATATACCATGTAGTTTCCATAATCGAATGAAAATCGAGTTCGATTTTGATGTCTTTGGCTGTTCATGAACTGAGTTTTCTTGTTATTTATACACACTCCAATCCTTCTTCCTATTCATTAAGCTCTCTATGCATAATGTTTGCCTCAGTGGCGTTCATCGAGATGAAGTCGCCAGCAAAATGGCAGTTTAATAGGAGTTTTATATCAGTGTGTAACTCTATTTTTTTCATTATCCGCTCCAAGGCAGGGTGAACAACTTTGATAAGATGGTTGAGGTGGTGCCCACTTGATTACTCCCCGTTTCCTATGGGGGTGATAGAAGGTTAATGGGAAACGTCGATAAAAGTTGGAATTCTTTCGTAGATAGTTCGATAATTTGTTCACCGAATGCTGATAGGTTGAATTGATCTCGAATCTTTTCAAATCTATACAGAGTAATATTGTAAATTTTTTTTTGAAACCGACCATCATTTAATCTCGGTAGTAAAAATCAACACGTTTCTGGATTGTCAAGCTAACACGATGTTGATAAAGATGTTTATTCGGGTAACTTTTCGGCGTCTTCCTCTTCATTGGATCTGTTGGTCTGAGTCGATGGTTCACAGAGGTTCGTCTTCTCGATATACCATCTTCATCGTCGTGTCGAGTCAGATCTTCTTCAGTGTAACATTGCACGAATGAGGAGTGGTCACCCAGCAGCGCTTTATACAGAACAGATAAAAACCGTTGTTGGGTGATGTTGCCTCATTTGAGCAGTACACCAATGAAGAAAATCTGACTCAATACGGCGATGACACCACATTGAGAAGACGAACGGCTGTAGATCATCGGCTCTGGGGAAGAGAAGACGTCGAAACGTTAGCCGAATAGAAACATTGTAAACGTTCTACAGATATCACGATCTTCTCATGGATCTTCGACAGTCCCTTGGTCTGGAGAAACTATCGTATGTGAAGCCGAGAACGTTTAAGGAGTTTGGCATAAACTCTTCACTGACGTTATATATCAGCGATATGGATTCTTAAGGTATGTTTAAAGAGGCATGTCAGTGGTTATGTATCAACCTAATGTGTCGTTAACACTTTCTGAACAAGTATAAAGGGCTCATTTTAGTTTTATTTTCGAGTTGTAGTCAATCGTAATATATTGCACACTTAGACAGTTCAGAATTTTCGCATAACTAAAAATTTCGTTTAGTATTCCGAAAAAACGGTGTGAAAACTACGTTGGCCTTTTTTCTTTCTAAACTGGGAATCTTCCACCTTTACTGTAATCGATTCATCTTTGAACATGAACGCGATTCCTCATAACTATGGAAATCTTCCGCTTATCCAAAACATCGGCGGGAAGATTGTTTTTGGTCATATTTTCAGTGTAAACTTGAGAACTTGGACTTTCGTTGAAATAGTGATGACATTCTTCAATGAGAACATGGTAAAGCCACATTTACCTCGGTTATCTTCGTTATCGTACCAGCTAAGACGTATTATTACATATTGAATTTGTCAGCTGGAAACTACTTGTTGCTTTCGATGATTCATCTTCATTATGAAAATCTCCTAACTTGTTTAAGAGATGGACATTTTCTCAATCATCATGTTTGAAAATTTTTATCTTCATATACAAGTCAAGGGCGCGTGTTGCGCGGTGGTCAGAGGCGCCTTGCAATACACATGGAATGGATCCCCGCAACCTAGACCCACCAAGCCCTTCATCCTTCGGGAGTAAGCAAATTGATGCCAAACTTGTTTGGGAGGATAGCAGCACTGACTGAGCACATCACTAGACCACCACGAGCCATTGTATAGGTCAGCTATGCATTCAATCACTTCCAACGATTCTTAATGAAGTAGAAAGCATGGCGCATACCTCAGGGATTGATCAGTGCCGAGAGCTTTATTCTTTTATCCTTTATGCGAGTCATGGTACAGTTGGTTCCTTCTTTTTCTCCTTACTTTCAGTTGATTGTTATCGCCGCCCTTCAGTCATCTACACTGTCGATTCAAACGAATGATATGTCATGTGAATAAGGAAAAAAAAGTGATGGTTAATCTGGCTTTAGAATCCACTATTTTTTTCAGCACGACCGAAACCAGTGCTCACTAAGCATTTCTATGCTATACACATCGTCGCTAAGGAAAGTTGGCAGATTTTTTTAATGTTTATATACGAATGAGTGTGGTCGTATCAGATTTTGGGGATGGATTGAAGTTCTTCTAGTGTGTTTACGAAGAATGTTACTATTCTTCTTTGATGGTATCTTATTGGTCAAGTTCAGTTGTTGTCTTTGGATTTTCGAATTGGTTATGTCTGTATTTTGCTTTTTTTGATTTTGTAACTGGAAACGATTTCGTGGTGTTATTTGGTGTGGTGTCTTATCGCTTGTAATCAGTTGTTATCGAAAAAGTTCAACTGCTACACTGTGAATTTTTCTCTTTTCTTTCTTCCTTTTCTTTTGACACGCGTGAACGACTTCGTGAGCTATTATGCTCCATCAGTGGTTTTCTTGTCGCTCGATTTGCGTTGTTCCCAACGGTATCCTAGTGTTCCTGTTCTAATGTATCGTTCGCTCTTTATACGAGTCTTACCTGTCCATGTTTAGAATTTGAATTGTTCTAGTCCGAGTGCTATCAAGTGCATGCTTGACCTTCACTTGTTTAGATATTTCGTGCTTCTTTGTGTTTCTGTGTTTTTGTACAGATTTATGTTATCGTAACATTGTGTCGCATGTCATTCTGTGTCTTATAACTGATCCCATGATTATTGACTAGCGATAGCATATTGAATGCATCGTTTACTCCAGGTAAACACAGCAGTCTCTTTGCTTGTGCCTTCCCAGGTGTATTTTATTTGCTGTTTGAGCACATTTTTGCAATAAAACTGTGCCACTGACTGTGTTTTTGGGATTTTCTTTTCTTTTCGACGCACATCGTTGTGATGCTTGTTGGTTCTGCAAACGCTATTTTGCAGTACAATGTTCTCTGATCTGTGACACGTAACAGAAGCGTGGATGGTGTCGTAATCGTTAGTTAGTACTTCTGGTTAGGTTTGATAATATACGATCTTTTTTCTGCTATTTTAAACATAGCAACACTACTGGGACGCTTCCTTCCAGGACATGATAACAGTAAAACGCAGGCACTCCTACATTTAGGAACAAACCTGGATTTGAATCTTGACATGATATGGAGATGTAGGTACGTTCTTTTGAGCACTAGAATTCTCCAGTTACAGAGGTTTCTCTGTATAAAGGTCGTAAATTGTGCATTGTTGAGAATACGTTCAGTCAAGGACAGTGTCCCGTCAAATTCAGGGTCCATTGTTGGTCCGGATCGCATAGGGAGCTTCGCCCTTGCGAAGAAGTAGGATTTTATCTGTACATCCTAGATTTCTGAAATACTACTGGCTTCGTAAAGGGATGTCAAAATCTGGCAAACGCTGCAGTGACACCACTAATCACTTCGAGCCATATTGACATATCCTTTGTCAACAACCTTATGAACGAAGCATAAATATGGTGATTTCAATTAGAATGCTGAATTCTATGAGTAGCATGTTTTTCATTTTGTACTTCCTTAAAATCATACGCTGAACGCCCAAATCATGGATTCCCTATCGTTGCAGTCATTACTATAAACCCTGTCAATAACAGGGTTTCAAGTACGCACTTCAACAGAGATTACATCATAAATATTCCATTGAAGTACTTTTTTGCACACTGTTCTGTGTAGAGGAAATGTTGAAAAGCTGACTTTTAAAGCAACACTGCCCTTTCACTGAAGCTTTTTTGTGTTTGATCTTTTTGTGATGAGCTGGTTTTTCGATAAATGATAATAATTCCTCGATCCTTAGAGTATCGCAAATGTTCAGCACTTTGTAAATTCATCTAATCTAGGAGATCGTAATGTTAACTTTTTATTTACTGCCCACTATAATTTTTTACGGCAACGTGTTATGTGTGAAACAATCACAATGGTGCTGAGATATTTGCAAAACTCCGGACCACAGGTGTCTGGTGTGGGGAGCGAACGCGCTATTACACTTTCCAGGGATAACGCGTTAACCAACACGCCATGTGAGTCCTTTGTTTCGCCTGTCCTTCAGCTAGCTCTGTCGATCATTGCCATCAGCAATCATCCGTCAACAGGATTGAATTGAACTGGATATCCTAATTGCTGATGGCGCTAATCGATAGAAAAAAATAAAGAGACAGGCGAAACGAAGGACCCGCATCGTTTGGCGGTAAACTCGTTGGTCCCTGGAAAGGGTAATAGCACGTTCATTTTGCACCGCAGACACGTGCGGTCCGGAGTTTTACAAGTTTCTCAGCTTCATTCTGGTAGCTTCGATAGTACTTTTCAGGCAGTTATCACATTCTTAACATTTGCCTGTTTCAAAAACAGACTTCACTCTTTGTGCTATTTCTCTATACTTATTCCCAGTCACCTTTGTACAACCGTACTGAGCTGTTTTTTAAGGTTAGATTTGTGTCAACTGCAAGCATAAGTGGTAAATTATTCGGTTTTGATCCGTGTCAGAGGTATTGTGCCTCTATTGGATTTCTGAAATATCGTAGAGGTGATTGAATGCACTCGTTATAGAAATAAAGAAGCTCAGACGATCCCTACCTCCATCAAAATCGTCTGGACTGTTTGCACTAGCATCAGTGCAGTTCTCTATCTTAGTAAGAGTAAGAAGTGGCTTGTACTAATAGAATCGATGACCATTAGTAGAAGTGTTACTTATCCGCAAGATTCAAGCTTCTAAGGCAGTGGTTGCGCTTGCCGAAGTGAAGTCGGAATCGTATGAGAAAAAAATTGTACTCTAGGTGTGGTGGTCGGCTCTTCAGCTTCCCGGAACTATTACGAGTAAAGGCTTTTCTTGATCAGATGAGCCGGACACATAACAAAAGTATCCTGCATCGTGTTACTTGTAGTTCACACAGTGATGATGAACCACCAGCATCTGCTGGACTCTGGAGATTCTGCATGACGGTACACAACCGAAGTGTACCCATTGTTATCTTGCCAGAAATAAATTCGAACTAAAATGTAACACCTAGGGGACTTCACCATTTTATCTAAATCTTGCACCTCTCCTTCATGTTAATTTCATCTTCTTCATTATAATTCGGCTTACAACGATTGAAATATGTTGTGTAGTGTGTAATTCAAGTTCGTATGGAGAGCAAAAAGCTGTTATGAATTCATTCACCGTTTTGCATTGATAAACAGAGTTGGGGTTTCATAAATGTCTATTTTCGTACTGATTACTTGCCACGGAAGCGATGCCATAATCCTTTGCTTTCCTTGTTTGAGCGTATATCTTCTTCGCTGCAGCTCGTTTTTATTGTACCATTCTGTGATCGAGCTTAAACATAAATGGTAAATAACAAAGCGGTTGACTTGAACCAATTCTGTAATGCCATGGATTCGTCTTCATTCCTAGCATCTTAGAGGTGATTGGATGGGTATTTCGCCTATGCAATGACTTTCATGGGCATACTGATATATCATGTTAGTGTTTTTGTGTTTGGTATCAAATTACCTACTCCGAAGCAACGAAAAGCCTGTTTTGCTCTGATTGCAGGATTGAACCAACGAGCATGTTTGCATTGCAGAACACCGCTGACCACTACGCTGCATGTGGCAATGTTTTCAATTTTATTCCTGTAGATGTGTGGGGCGGATAGCACAGTGGTAGTGATGCTCTTCATCATGAGCACGGTACTAGTTTGATTCGCTCCAGGCCAACCAAGCCTCTCATCCCTCAGGGGTCGAGAAACTGGTGCCGGACTTGTCTAGGAAAAAATTACCAACCCCGCTATCTCAGGACTCCAGGAAGAATTGCTCGGCCAGCATTCTACGATATCCAAGATGAAGTGAAAACACTCAAGCAGCAACCGAAGCCACACGTAAAAACTTGGAAGACCTTCGTGGACGATGAATGAGAGGAAACGAATTGAATGTAGAAGTACTAGGATCGGCGCAGTATATGTGAAGGCGGGTCAAATAAAAATTAGATGTGTACCGCAATGCCATGCGTTAAACATTGCATGCATGGTTTTTGCAGCGCTCCGGTACCATCCGATCAACACTGGTTCCTTCAGGGGTCGCGAACCGCATTTGGTAGGAGATTAGATATGAGTGGTTAGTTTCTCTCCACTGTTATATCAACTTTAGAACTGCTGTTGATGTAACTTAAATCTACAGTGCCTTACAAAAAAATCCCACGAATCAGCGCGTCTCAACAGCATTGCAGTGACATTGGGGAAATCAATGCCTACTTTCATGCAACTTTTTCTCATTGTTAAGTGCTTTCAGCTTAATTATTTTTTATCCTTATACAACGCCTAAGTGCAACTATTAATGGTGACGGAAATACTCGTGGTTCAAAACACATTACATCTTACCACAATATCCTACCTGTTATAGGTACTAAACTCTCCAGCCTTTAAAATTTTCTGGAGGTCCCTTATATTAGCCGTGTGCTTACAACGTCGTTTTCCAGAAAACTTTTTTGTCCTTTAGCAACATTATGTGGTTGAAGCATGAATGAAAACTTACACTGGATTTGTGTGAGATAACGCAGTCCATTTAGGAGTGTACGAAAATTCTCTGGATCGCGATCTAGGAAGTACTGAAAAATATTGCTGTTAGAATTATTAATAGACGCCCGATATTTACATAATTCCCTGTGTTTGAGAAAATCTTTGGAAAAAAAAACGTTACTGAATAGAAAACAAGCAAGCTGGTTGCTTGGGTGAGTTATATTGTTAATAAACTAAGAAAAGCTTTTAAAAAAACTGATAAGCGAAAGTTAACAAGGAACAAACAGTTTAATGCATTTTTTTTTTGCCAGAGAACTGACTGTTTTGGAACAAACAAACGAACAACGATAAGTGACTTATATCAACACTGGTGCCTCTCCTAGAAACGTAGTGGATGAAGTAAGATCGATTCTTTTTAGAAGTACTTGTAAAACGTAGTCCAATTCCTTTCTTTTTTCTTTTATTTTTTTTTGTTTAGATTTTCGCATATTGTGTAGATTCTAGCTCTTCCTTCACTGGGTTCGTTGTATTACATCCACCACCTACAGAAGTCTTCGGATTTACTTGTGAGTTCGGTCGGCGCTTGAGGAATTTGTGCGCCTCGCTAATGTCGTTGAGTGCTAGTCGAGTTGATGCTTTTAGGATAGCTGTACTGTAGTATGCACAGTCCTAAACACGGCCAATCGTCGGATTACGAATCGGAGCGGAGCTCTTCCAGAACGGGTATCAATTTGTTTACTGTGGAAGGATGTGAACATTGATTGACCCATCGGTATCGAGCCAATGACGATGTGTGTATTACACTTCAGTTCTAATCATTTTGCTGTATGAATTTTAATATACACAAGGAGAAAACATTATCATTTTGTTCTTCCATGCCGTTCGAGTTGATGTCACTTTATATAATGCAATTGTCTCCTTTTTTTGTTTTTAAGGCGCAAGGTCAACTAATATTTACATGTAGCACTTTTTATTCTGTTTAAAAGTGAACATCATCAAAAAATTATGAAGGAGGTTCAAAATCATGAGAAAAGTCAAGAAATCAGTCTACTAAACTCAAGTTGATTCGCGGAATTTGTTTCTTTTTTTAATTTGAAGCAATTATCATCATGAGGTAGTTTGTATCTTGTTTCTCTTTCAATTCCTTTTTTGGTAAGACATATACTTCGACGTTCACAACAGTTTACCTTCTCATCGTGGTTGGTAGGTGTTCCTGGGTGTCGGGCTGCGATGTACAGCGGTGGAATTCGTCCTCCTGACAAAGCCTTCCAGGCTGCGAATTCTGCCAGTAGGGTCCGTTTCCGGTGTTTCCATCAGGAATCCCAGCTAAGAGTAAACCAAACCCAAGATCCATTAGGCGGTGGCGGGTACTAATCTCATACTGTGAAACATTTGTAAAACACTTGCAGCTGCAGTCCAACTGACTAGTTCATTTGAGTTACGAACGTGTCCGCCCATCTCCTAAATAGTCGTCACGAGGGACGTGTGCATAGTACTTTTTGCAAAGACTTTTCGTCTTTGTTCTTCTCGTTATAAGACCGACCGTCTATCCTTCACAGTCGATTTGTTCTACCCTGGACCTCGAAAATGGGATGGAATTCGAAGATCAGAGTTATGCTCAAACTTATCTTAAAATACACCTTTACTGGGAAGAAAAAGATCCGTATATATTTCAAAGAACGTCCTTGATCGACTTCAAGGATTTGACCGACGAATGCACATTTTTTTCGGTTGTACTCGAATGCTATTCGAATTGTGTCACATTCCACGTGTTTGGTATAAAAATTTGCTGCCACAACGGATACTTGGACAGTTTATTTTCATAAATACCGTTGGGAGTCACTAAATAATTCTTATCTCATTGGTATTTTTCTGGTTGCTCTGGTATTATGTTTCTACCGTATTCAAATAGCCGCCAGGATATTTTCACCGATTGCTTACAAGGTCTGTGTTTTCTTGAATCTTACTTGTTTTTTTTTCAGTTATTTACATCACCCTACGTTACAAATTGTCTCGCATCCTTCATCCACCATAGTCTTCGGATTTGAATGTGGGTTCTACTGCTGTGTAAGGATTATGCGTTGTTTATGAATACCTTTGAATGCTGGTCGCATGCAACTTTTTGTACATTCCTAGGACTACTCCACTAGAGCTCTAGTCTTCACCAAAGATAGGCGCTTATCGTTGTGGATATGTGTTTTGGAGAGAGCTTTTTTGCGAAGAAATCTGGTACCAATTTGTCGAGTGATGGAAGGCTTGCCATCTTTAACTACTGCGCACCTCGCATCACTGTTTTCTCACATCAATCCGTTAAATATTAGGTGTTTCGAAAACTGAATTTCTTTTAATCTCTACATGACTAGTCAATACGTATTCTTTCATTGATAAACTAGCATGAGGTCGATAAGAAAGTTCATTTCTTTTTAATCTCTAGCACTCTTCGTCAACCTCGTGTTAGCCTATTAGTGAAAGGATACTGTATGCTTGGTTAGGAACATTTATCACTATAAATGTTGCCGTAGAGAGTTACGGCGTTGAATGTTCCTCTACTGCCTTCTAATTGGTGTTCTAATCATTTTTGTTTGCCCGTTGTGAAGTTAATAGTGGAGTGTGAACAATCAGCCTACTTATTTCAACTTATTATTTACTGCCTACTCTTTTTAATGGCAAGGTATATGGCGAAATATAAGTTCAATGATGCTGTGATATGTGCAAAACTCCGGATCGCAGGTGTATGCGGTGGGGAACGAACGCGTTATTGTCCTTTATGGAGAGTAACGCGCTCATCACCATACCATGCGGATCCTTCGTTTCGACTGTCTTTGAGCTCTATCGATCTTTTCCCATCAGCAATGCAAATATCTCAGCATCATTGAAGTTATATTTCGCAATATACCCTACCATTAAAAGAGTAGGTGGTAAATAATAAGTTAAAAATGTGATTATAACTAGAACCTCAGTTTAATTGAGTTCGTTGCTGATTTGGACTCCCCAGGTCGTTCTCGCTGATAGGTGATTGCTGGTGGCAAGAAATCGATAGAACTAGCTGAGAGACAGGCGAGACGAAGGAACCACATGGTGTGGTGGTGAACGCGTTACTCCCCTGAAAAGACAATAGCGCGTTCGTTCCCCACCGCAGACACCTGCGGTCCGGAGTTTTACAAATATCTCTGCATCATTGAGGTCAGTCTACTGTTCAGATTTCGGGCCAGTTAGTTGGGAATTACTGCGATGGGTCGGGGAGGGGGATTTTAGAGATAAACTGGATCCAAGAGCAACTATAGACTTAAGTTTATACGCAAACAAATTCGGGGAATTGGCGCTGTGCCCCTACTGCAAAGGTGGTCTATATAATTTCTGTATAAATCTAATAATATTGAGGCGGATATGTGTGGATACGCCTGCATGTCGCGCACTTAGCGGAGTGGTCGTAGGTTCCCTATAGTATTCATGTGCTTGTTGCTTCGATCCTGCTGAGCGGGCTGATCAAGGTTTTCATTCCTTCGAGGCCGTCGAATTGTTACGAGACTTGCTTAGGAGGATAACAGCACTAATTTAATACATCGGTGGGTTACTACAAGTCACTGTGTAGCCCAGGTATGCATTCGATCACCACCTCTAACGATGTTTGATAAAATCGAATGCATGGCATATCCTTCGATGATTAATCGAAGCCGAGAGCTTTATTCCTTACTCTTTATGCATGCGCATATGGGAACTACATGTTCCAGGCTGATTTGGCTAGAAGTTTGCAATAATTTGAATATAAAGTACATGGAAATTGATCCGTGGTCAAGCTTAACAAACAGGACCCACACTTGACAATGAAACAAGCGTTGTCAGTGCCAGTGTTAATCGTTCATGACTCACTCTACTGTGCCTTGTTGGTCGCATTGCTTCGTCGCCAGCGCAATGGGAATCTCGAAACTCGCAGTGATGTCGGGGCCGGTTCTCTTCCTTTGACGCCGGCTGGAAAGTCATCTAAGCGTAACAAAGCGCGATTTGATAAATTCCGCTGTCACTACCATCGAGGAGCACCTGTGAGTGGTGAGGCATAGAATGGGAGCTGAGCTGCCTAGGTACCGCTTTGTTAGCGGTTACTATTATGCCCGGAATGCATAGACGCTGCGACTTCTGGTTATTATCACCTACTTGATGACCTGGCCTCTGCAGAAGTCATTTAGTCGAGAACACACTGGCCGATGTGAGCTCCATAGAGGTCGCTTTATGTTTAATGTTATAGCAGGCGCTATGACGTAAATGTTAAAAAAATATCAGCCGTTGGTTTACTCGAGATCGAACTCAAGGCTGATTATGTGATGGGGTTACAGCAGCGTGTTGTGTCACACCTGATGCTAGATGAGTTTTGGATCGACGTGGACGAACATGCAAATTCGTCTCGCCGTCTTGCTGCTGCTATCAAGGAGAAGCAGTGATGGAGAGCTCGAATATACCCTCATGAAACGCTCAACGAAGAGTGGTTTCGACTATTCGTTCACAATTGCAGAGACTTGACTAAGAAGCTAAGAATCAGCCTAGTATCCTATGCATAGTACATGATTCCCAAATTTACCCAACTTTGAAGGTTTGCTCAATGACGAGCACTTCATCAACTTCAACGACCTCGAAGCAATCAATATGTCAGCAGTTCTCGATGATACCGAACGACGGCGCTGTTGTTTTAAACGAAAAGAATCCATTTTATGAACGAACGTTGCATTTAGATGATTGAATGTTGTACTGGACCAAAGCTGCATTGAAATGAACTTCAAAAGTAAACGCATAAGTGAAAGTTGCATTAGTTAATGTTGCCACTACAATTAATCGCTGGAATGTGGCCTATAGTTAATTTTTTTTCGAAAGGACTAAAGGAACCATTGAAAAGTTGTTCGAGATTATAGTTCTCTAAAAATCGTTTCTTGTTTTTGAAGCCATTATATAATATTACATTTACTACCAAATAAATCTCGTGCGGGAAATGGTGATTTAATCTGGGGATGAAGCCTTCCCTTTATTGACTGGTGACGACAAAGTCGATTTTACGATCAAGAAAATGCACTTTACGCGACAAATAAAATATGGCTTAACTGTGAAATATTTCAAACATGGGACCAACAGTTAGTTGGAAAACTATCAAATAGTGTAAATTTGGTGAAGCTGTTAAATTATGCACAGAAAGAAACTTGTGCGCCCACACATTCGTTAGAAGAGAAGTTGTTAGGAACGTGAACAAGACCAAGTCTTCTTTACTAGGATTGTGGAGTTTTAAAGATTCTTAGCTAGTAGTTTAGCGGAATTCAACAAATGACTTAGATTTCTTTAATCCCTCTGTTTTTAATGAGTTCGCTGGCTATAACATTCCATAGGATTGACAGGTTTGTCGTTTAACGTCGGAACGAGAAAATCAAGAATGACCTTCTAGAATCGGTGGAAATTGGACGAGTCACTTCACACAGAGTTAATTGTAGGCCAGAAACCAATACGAGCTTCTCTAAGATTATTTTGCTTTTTTTTGACATATTGACTGAAAATATGTAGGGAAATACGAATACCTCATCTATATGACATTTCTAAGCGTAGCAATCACATAGTGGTTGAGGTACATCAGGTACTTACTGCTCCTTCAGAATCCTTTGGTGGTTGTTGTTCGGTAGCCGACTCTGGTTCAAGTAGTGGCAAGAAATACTGATAAATATCACTTGATCGATCCACTAGTAGAGTTCCGAGGAACGTGTCAAACCTTCAAAATTTTCGTATGTTCAGATACAAGCTATGATTGGTGATGTCCGAAAATTACAGAAAAATCAAACTATATATTGATAACAACCTCTTGCCTCCGACATTTAAGCGTATGATATCATCTAATTTATGTCTTTTCACTTCTTTCATTTTAGATGTTTCATCCAAGTGTAATCGTAGCATCACTGAAAAGCAGTTCAAGTAAAGGAAAAAACAGATATTTGCTGTAAAAATTTCAAAATATCGTATACGAATATGCCATGTAATACACGATAATCACATAACTGATAATGAAGGATCGGTGTTGTCAGTGCGAAACACGGATATCGATTAGTGATGGTAAAGTTATAAACGAGCGACGGATGAGATCGATCGCTATGCAGACCACAAATAGGCCTCATCAATGTCAATATATTGTAAATACCACATATATTACAACTGAAAATAACAATAAGATACAGAATGTCAGCTGTATGTACGGTGACGGTTTTGAGGGCGTTATCATGATAAAATTGCTGTGGAAAAGTTTCGCAATCGTTCTACTGAGTATTAAATAGGAATCGAAAGACATTTTAGGCTTAGTCATCGCCTGTGTGAATGCCAAGGCTTTGTAAATACTTCTCCTCATGCAGAATACGTGCATGCTATCGAATATAGTTCGAAAAAACGATAAAAATCGTGAGGAATCGTAGTCGGCACTCCGTTCCTAGCGTTGTAGCCATAGTCTGGTTAACCGACAGCTATTGAACATGGTGAAGCAAGTAGTCACGATTCCTGTCGTTTGCAAACATTTCTCACCAAGAACGTTTGCAGTGATGGTTTTTCTATGGATACAATCTTAACTAAGCGGATTACGTTGTGATTGAATAGGTTTTGACATTGATGTCCTTATCCAGTGAGGAAATCACGTAACTTTCACGATTGGAACCGACTTTCTATTAATCTCGGCATTGATGAATGATTTACTGTCGTCTTGATGAGCAAACATGAGGTTGGTACTGGAATGTTCGTTTCAGTATTTAGGTGAAGTCGTCTATTGTGTAATAAACTATTGTAATAAACATTGCAACAACACTTATATCTGCTCTTCAAAAAAGGAGTAAAGCGATTACAGCCGCTCTTGAATCGATTGGAGAAGGGTCAAATGACATTGAGAGGACAGTTTTTTGAAAAGATCTTGAAAAAGATGATTGTCTGGGGCTTTATCATAAAAAAAATTTTTTTGGACTACATATCAAGTCATCAAGCTAGCAGGTTAGTCCATATTCCAGGCGCTGAAGAAACGAAGAGTTTAAAATGGCCGTCATTACAGAAAAAAAGCACATTCTATGGGAACGTTTCTGCTCATTCCTTCCAAAAGGAGAATCCAGTATGTAATTATTTGAAGAACCACGATATATACTGGAATGGTTTTAGATAATTAGGTGACCTTCGTTCCTTAGTGAGTTGAGATCGAAGTGCTGTGGTATTCCCCACTCACATGAAGTAACTAGTCTTGCGGATTGGAGTAAGGTTTGATGCCTTAAGACTATGCTCCTGGAAGACTGCTCAACAATGCACATGCCTGAGGTTGCGTTTACTTCTATTTCGAGTTCCGTGTAGCAGTGTCTAACACATTTTTCTAGTAACTCCCACGTCCGGCTTTCTATTAACCTCGGCATTGATTGAACAATTCTTTCTACTTTTGTTCAGCAAACACGAGGTGCTATTTTATTTCTCTATTTACGTACAAGCTGACGTTTCAGCAGATTTCGCCTTCCCCAGAGCCTGGAAACGTCATGTTGACAGCAGCCTATTCGGCCAAAACCTCCATAACCAAACAGAGAAAACGCTGAACCAAGATTTCATTTTTTAGACCAAGAAATAAAATAGCACCTCGTGTTTGCTGAACAGAAGTAGAAAGAATTGTTTAACATATTTTATTTCGATAAGATTGTTTGTGGAATAAAGCCTAAGCCTTGCGTTAAAGACATATTTCCAGGAAGAAATACCTCGAACAACAATGTCAAATTTTGCTCATTTGCAGTTTCCCCAGAGAAGTAGACGTAAGAAGTTTGAGATCTGTGCTGAAAAAAAACGGTAGCGACCAATGTAATGATTGGAAATGATTGAGAATACGTAGCGCAGCCGTCAAACATGTTTTGATATGTTCACGGGGTCTGTGGTTCGATTCTCTCGCCCAGAAAGTAACTGCATAGGCCAGATATGTATTCATTGACATCTACGATACTTAGTGGAGTTGGATGAATGGCCCATTATTCAGGGATTTGATCGACGCGGAAAGTCTCAACCTTTTCTCACTTGTGTTTCAATCTGATCGCGCAAAGAAGGAATTGTGGCAATTATTGATTCATATCAGTTAAGACATATCGGACAATCCGTAAGATATTTGTCACAAGCTATTCTCATCTGAGAGGCTGGACGCCAGAATTTAAAAAGTCGAAGATGACGGAATAGCCTATAACGTTTCGAAAATAGTGAAAAAATTTGCTAACGTTTAAAAATTGAGGAATAAATTCTAGAACAGCAACTTATCCGATTCAAGACGTAAACCCTTTCTTTTACTTGTACACGTTCCAATACCGTCCATTCACATGTTCACATTGATTTGAATTCGTTCTTTCACTTTCATTGTAATGTAAGCAGCTCTCCAATGTCCGATTATCATTTATGTTTAATTATTGCTGTATCCTACTTGAAGGATCTGTGAACATTTGGTGGACAGAGGATCTTTACAGAGCACTGCAATTTCCATTTTAGAATTGAGCTTTGGCTAACTGGTGCTATTTCAAGAAACTTTGTGAGGATGACATCTCATGATTGCTATGCACGGCGCCTAGAGAATACTTTTCTTTAGTTTATGTGCCTGTGTGTATGCATGCGTATGTATGTATGTTTGTGCGTATTTGTGTATATGTGTATCGATGTGTGTGAGCGTAGATGTGTACGTGTGTATCCATGCTGTAGAGGTTCGTTATATTCGGGATGGTATAGGGTTTAGCTTTGCATGTTGCTACACACTGTCGTCGGCAGTCGTGATCCGTGGTTATTTTTTTTTTGCATTTCACGTACGTACGAAACCTGATCATCATATCTCGTTATTAACGCCTCCCATCATTCCTTTTGAGCACTAAACGTTAACGTTTCTCATATCCCAGTCACACTTTTCGTTTTCGCATGTTCATCACTGACTGACGCACACAACAGGTCTTGTCGTTTCCATCACTGGATCGGCTAGCGTGCCTAATCATATTTCCAGCTATGTCTTGCTTATATTCTTTGCAAGCCTTCCTTCATATTTTCACTTAACATTTACTTACAGTATTACGTTAATCCCACTAGAATTGTGTTTCATTGTTTGCTTGTGGAATTCTCATGTGTTAAATCTGCTCATACATTGCCATATTCGAATGTGAATCCCATTTGTTTTTACTTTTTTTACAGCTACTAAAGACAAAGCAAAAGCTCGAAGGCATAATCTAGGTTTGTGAAGTTCGTAGATATTTGTATTACGCAGTTGCAGATCTATTCTTCCTTGTGAAGTAACGAGTATTCCATTTATAATGCAACCTAATGAGGAAGACGTTTCATCTAATGGAATTGATTTTGTGTCTACCCTTTACTGTTTCGAAATCTATTCTTCATAGATTACGAAGAAATTACATTTGTTTTATAATGGACCAGTACCTCCATGTGGAAAATCTCATGGGCATATTTCCTTTCTGAGTTATTTTGTTACCGTATTATTCAGCGCAAACGTAAACTCAGCGCCATACGACTTCTTCGAAAACACGAAAACATTTACCTGTGCTTATATTTACTTCAGTTCTTCTGTGATTTGAAATTTTTTGAAATTTGCAGATGATAAACTTTAGCGTTCTTTTGTGAATGACCTATTTTTGTTCCTTCTATAGCATTTTGTAGACAAATGTAACCGTTCGTACAAAGTGTTAAAAGACGTGTTTATCATTTATTTGTGATAACACCGACAGGTGGTGAAGGAGGAAATTAGAGGAGTTTTCTTTTCAGAATGCATAGTTTTATTGCCGGTTTGTCGAGTTTTATGATGTTGGTGAATGCAATTGAACTTGGCGATGATCTCAGTTTCCAGTTGGAGTTAATTAAACACCAACCTTGTAGTCACGGTGAAAGTAGGTTTAAATCTGAAAAATTTTGCTTATTTGCGCTCTGAGACCACGGAAATACAGTTCTTTTTCCCACTTTTGTGCTATTTTCGCTAAAATAGCTTTCCTATAGGAAACGCGAGTGAATATAAAATACCTGAACTAATAATAGAAATAAACTTTTCCAATGTTTTCACAACTGTGACATAGCCGTTTAGTTTTCATAGGTCCCATCGGCCTATTTCTTTTTTTCCACATCTGACCCTTCGCTAAAATCTAATGAGTTTATCATTTAACTGGAAAATGTGTCTTTAATTTCTCATTGTATTGTGACGTTTAGTACGTTTGCGATGGTATGAATCATATATGACACATTTCATTTCTGGCTTTTTCTTTTGCCGCAAAAACCAAAACGAAACATTTTCAGCCGTACTCTTTTCATTAAATCCATAGGTTTTTTGTCAAGGGCGCTACAGGTGGTATGATTAATAAACTGCTTCTTTGTACACATTACAATTTGCAAAAAAAAGACCACTCTACTGGAACAAGTTTGTTCGTCCGTCTCGCAATCACTCTTTGCTTTCTTCATCAAGAAGGTAACACAAACACTATTTCTCATGAAAAAAGTGCCAAGACATGTCTGCTTCGAAATACAAATGCATGAGATCCGCTGCGATTTCTCTCGTTTACTGCACATGAGTAGCATTAGGGGTCGTTTTCAAGTTTCAAAAACTTTGGAGAATATGCTGCCGAGTACCGAGTCTGTAATTATGTATTTCATAACATTCAACACTTATTGAATAATTTCTTATGTGTAGTTCAACTTCAGAAGCAAAATGGCGAAGAAAATTAGAATTTGAATCGGGAACTGACAGAATCGGACCAAAACTCGAGCCTATTCCTGATCGAGTAAACTGTTATACTATCGGAGGCAAAGTTGAAGTGTTTGAGGTTTGTAAGACTCAGTTTTTCTTAAACAGTCATGGAACAAATAAATATAAAGACAAAATCTATTCATATACAAGTGTACACTATGTTACTTACACAACCTCGATTTTCAGAGCAATACTGGATTTCACGTTGTTTCATAACGTTATCCTGAAAACTTCCGTTTTTTATTAAGTAGTTTTCATTGCGATGATTACTATACCCATTCATTACAGTTCTTGGTGGAACTACTTTCGTTGGTAGTCTGACTGTTTTAATACTTCTCAAATGGGGTCACAGAAAATGTCATCCGTTCGCTTAAACTTCACGACGCAGTAAAGTGAATCGCTGATCTGGGCAAAATAAAACCTGTACGCAGTGCTGTATACATATATATATATATATATATATATATATGTATATGTGCGTTTGCGAGAAATTTCATTGCGTGCTTGATAAAAAAGCATGGAGGATAAAAGTCTGGACATTGGTCAATGCCTGGCGTATGCGACATGCATTCGACTTCGGTGGAGGTGAGTGAGTACAAATCCAGCCTATGCAGTGTTTTCGTGGGCTACAGATGTATCAATTCAGTCTTGCTATCTTCCTTAACAGATTTGATAACAATTTTTCGACTCTGCAAGGAAGAAGAGTTTTGTGGGATTGGAGTGCGGGGTCGAACCACTACGTGTGTATTGTAGTGCGCCTCTGACCTCTGAACTGCAAGTGAACCGACTGCAAACACTGTGTAGAATCCAGCACTTCTTCCACTCTTTTCATTGTCTTGCATCCGTCACTTACGAACTTTTCTGATTTGCGTGAGGATTCAGTTGATTTGCCTTCTTCACTGGTGTCATTGAGTGCCCATCGAATTGACTGCGGACTTTCACCTCAAGCTGACTTTGTGGACCGGATAAGACTTTTCTCGGATGTGGTTGACAACAATTTGCCGACCGCGGAAGGATGACAGGACCATATCATGTGTCGTAGAACCAGGTGGAACTGGCCGCTATGCATGCATTGTGCCGCATCCTTAACCACTCTTAACCACTGTTTATCGGGCCCTGTTAGAAGCTTTACAAGTCTACAACCTCGTTTTACGAAGCATTGACTGTAGCACTGAGAGGTGTGCTTAATGAAGTAAGAAAGTGCTGCCGACTTTTTTTGTGATTTTCTCGGACAAGGTGTCGATAGTATTCCAAACAAATTCTCTGTTGGTTATTAAGTACTATGATTGAGTGTCATTCCTTGTCACATTTTGGTTATTATCAACGAAAATATGTTTGAAAATAGCAAAAAGTGTCGAACAGGTCGGAAGAGAGGATGGCGAAACGTTGTGAAACGAATAGATAGGAAGCGTGACAAGTGGTAAACTGCCAATGTGAAAGAAGAAGGAGAAAGAAATGGAAATGAAGTGAGAAAGAACAACAAAAAAGAAAATGATCTCGTACTACGGCATGGTGCATGTAGCTAATTTAGCTAACTGATTTTTAAATTCGTCAATAAAGCAACATATTAATCTAGTTATGTTTTAATCCGCGGAATGACATGAACGTCTTAACGAAGTGCAGTTAAATCTATTCTCCGAACTTTCATTCATTCATTCGTATATGACTGATCGTTTTTATATAGGTAAAACGAGTTTCTTACTAAGGATTTCTCCGGCGAATTCTCCATTTACCTTGAGCTCCGTAATACTGCCAGTAAAAAACAGGTGCCAGAAAGTTGTGTGAAACAAGGACCCGACGGATGTGGCGGCTTCGGCTCGTGGTGAGTCCCACAACAAATATTAAACATTACGGTTTTTTTTTTGCTTCATACATTCTCTTTTTATATAAAACGTGAAAGAGCGTTCGGTGTTTATCAATCCCTTACGAATGCGCAGTGCATTCGATTTCATTCGTACCACCCTAAAGGTGATTTAATAGATATTTGGCTTTTACAATTATTTAAGAGGAACCAGTGGGTATATTAGTGTTTTTACCCTCTCGCACGTCTGGTACCGATTTTTGACCACGTGCATATGAGAGACTTGGTTTACCCCGTGCGAAGGGTCGAACCAGCGACCATGTGTGTCCTCTTTTCTCATATACAACGTGAAATTGAACCATTGTGGGTAATTTTTTATCTTCTCTTTTGAGAAATGTAAGTTTACGTCACTTATCACTTTGTACTAAATCATTGTCTTTTTTCACTGAATACCACTCTTTTTCTATTCCTTGGCTCAATGGCATCAATGCATTCTTTTTACTCACATGATCACTACATATGGGCAGCACGCGCTTGAGGACCTTGTTCTACCCAAAAACCTGAATTTCTTGCCGTTTTGGTATTTTTTCGTGTTCTTAGGTCGTTTGGAAATTAATGGATGATCACAACTTTCACTTTTATAGTGAGACACCTCGGCTTGTAGTAAACTTCATTAATCAAGTTGTGAAACAACTGTTGGAATCTGCAGATTTTTGCCGGCGATTTTTTCAAGATGAGTTTTTTCTTTGTATCGGTCTTACAAAGTGTTGGATTTTTGGAGAGAATGACGTCATCGAAGACAGTTCCAACCTTGGCTATGTTTCTGAAGCATTTGTGTCACAGGGAAATGTCGAGATGCTTGAAGAAGACATAGCTGCTAGGCGAATGGTCCAGCAAGCACGTTGATAGAGGCAGTGATTTGTAGTTCAGACCTAGACGATGGAGCTCCTGGTTCACTTGTTCAATTTTCTGGAGATAGGAAGTGGTTCTCCGACGCACGCATTTACGATTTAGCCATTTCCATGTAAATGTTCATTGTCTGTATGCGATTAATAACAGAGAAAGAAGTGGACTAGAATAATTTCCTACTTTTCGACGTTAGAACTCCAAATTGCAATTAACAAAATTTTCCCCGTTTTTCGTCGGTTGTAGCTGAAACTGAGATGATTACATTCAATACAGATGTACTGTCGTGTAAGACAAGGTTGTGAACCATTTGTGACATATATCAACAGCTATAAGTAGGATAAGTAGGATTGAATTGTTTTATTGATAGTGGAAGTGATGAGAAGTAATGTTATTTTGTTCGTCGTTACATTTACGAAGTGCTAATGAGTTTATACTTCAGTGGGTAACCCAGGTTTAATACGACTTTGTTGCATCGCACTGAGATACATTCGCTTTCAACTAGATTTCCGTTGCGTCGACGGAATGATTCTGATCGTATAGTCCCCGTTATTGCTCTTGCTTCGATTTCTAAAGTCCAGAATGTTGCACCCCGGAATTGCAACCCTCCATTGAATGTTATATGACCGCTGTAGCGTTGCACGAATTCGTCACGGATTCGTTTTTCCTGAAGATTTCTTTACTGAGTTGGAATCATTATAAATGATTGTGACATGAATATAGAGGAGGCCTATTAAAATTTGTGACCATGGGAAATTTTAGTGGGCGCTTCTAGGTATCAAAAAATAGGCGAAACTAGGCGATAATACGCAGTAAACCACCCTGATGTTGACCAGTGGACTTTGATGTTTACCTTTTTATTTATTTCCCATTGTTTTTTTCTAATGGTAGAGCATTATGTCAAACACAACTACAATGATGCTGAGATAATTACAAAACTGGGATCGCTGAAATATTTGCAAAACTCGGACCCTTCTATTAACGTCCACCTTACTGCGTATTTTATAACCACTTAAAAAACTGCTAGTACGGCTTCATCTGCATGATATAATGCGATGTACGATAGAGACCAGTGGGCATCGCTAAGTGTAATACGGAAAATCGGCGCTACGCATCCCTTGATACAAAAATTGGATACTTGAGACCTCTAGATGATATGGAATGAAACGAGCTATGTACGAAAGAAAAAGGAAATGGTGCCATGGATGGAAGTTTAAATACCACATACTAAGACAAAATAATAAATTTAGGAACAAACTACTTTAATTTATGTACAGCTCTCACAAGAACTTCCACAATGCAAAGGGCTTCACCATATTGACCGGAATCACTCCGAACTTTCTCCGCAAAATCGTCCTTCAGAAAGACTAATCGCGTGTTCGAATCTAGCCTGACGTCCGAGCTGTGCAAATGTCTAAGCATCATTACGATTGGATTTCGTTTCTTTAATTAGGTTTCATAATTTTTATTTGTAACAGTTCAACTTTCTAATATAAATTCAACCTTTTAGCAAATAAAAAGGTCGCCTTAAAAGCCGCTTGTGATTTCATTATCTCCACTTTGCCACGCACAATTTCAAAACGCTAAACGACTTTTGTGTTGTATAGTTCTTCGTTTTGGATTTAAATGTACAGTTTCATATGGCAGGAATGAAGTGCGTGGACTTCGTAAAAAAATGGCACGTAACTTTCCAAATTGCTGAAGCTTACAACATTTTGTAACACTCAGCTTTGCAGTGCGCACTAATATAAGTTCGCCATGAAGTGACCTCTGTTCTCGTGTTCTCGCGTTCGCAAGCTTTAGAAACACTCTTTTGAACAGTCGTTTGGGTTTCTCGGCTACCGTAGTCAGCAGGAAAAGGATTTCGTATAGGGTCATTTGCAGCGGCGTATTGAGCAATAGTTTAGCGAAGAGTCCAAATTGACATTAATGGTTCTGCATTAGCTTTTCTTTCGTAACTAAATCATTTTGAAATCTTGTTTTTACGAAGAATAACTCATAGAGGTTTAAGTCTTGGTCATAGAACGCGCACTGTATTTTTAGAAAAATGACTGATTCCTATTTTTGGGGCTGCTTCCGTGGGACGACTCCCTATGCGTTGTCGCTTAAAGACTTTGTACAACTCGTCTGTCATGAAAATACTTCGTTATCAGTAAATAGTGACGCTAACTTTTTGGTATAAAGTATAAAAAAGAAAAGCTGTTGCCGTTCATCAATCCCTGAGAGATGTACCTTGCATTCGACTTCATTGAGCATTGTTGGAGAGGATTAAATGCATATCTTACCTATACAATGGCTCGCGGTGGTCTGGCGATGTGTTCAGCCAGTGCTGCTATCCTCCCAAACAAGCTTGATACCAGTTTGCTTACCACCAAATGATGGAGGGCTTGGTGGGTCTAGGGCGCTGGATTGGTCCCATGTGTATTGTAGGCTTTTCTAATATAGGGGAAAATTGTTCCTACGTGTCGAAAATAGATGTGCATGTACGCTAAAGGAGATATTTCGCCATTCTCCTCATCTGTAGAAGTCTTTATGATACTTCTTTTAATCGCAACAGTCTCTCGCCACGACCTGAACTCGCCCACAAGACAATTTTTTGTAAAATTTTCGGTATTTCTGCAACCCATGCCTGGCTTAACACCTGTTGTAGATAAGCTACCGATCGAATACGAAAAGTATAACAAAAAAGCAATGTATGGTGAAATAGCTGTAAAGGTAAAGCCCTGTTGAAAATGCACCCTGTCTACTTGTCTCTCACGCATGCATGGCAACCAATGCATATTGTGGGTTATCCACTAATAAGGTGTAAAAGAAGGACGCACCTGACGCAGAATTACTAAACAAATTCTTCTTCAAACAGTAATACATATGGGCCATACGGAAACAGGTTTATTCTCACCAGTTGCCTAAAATTCTTTTCTTTTTGAAGATATGAAGTCAATGAAGGCGGTTTAGACCTCGGCTTGGTTTCTGAAGCAGTTTTATCATAAGAAGTTGTCAAAATCCTTGAAAAAATAGCACTAGGCAGGAGAGACGTCCTAGAGTATTGAGGGTGAGGCAGAGTTGCGTATCTCAGCTAGCTCAACTTTGGCACTGTCCGTAGTGCAGCGTGTCGTTGTACGTTTTCTTGGAAAGCTGGTCGTCCTTCCTGTTGACTGATGGGTGACATGTCTACTGAAGTTTTGGTTTATTTCGTCGATTTTTTGGCCATACTTCTTCACCCTTAGGCTCGCTAATCTTTTGACTCGGATTTAGGTAGAAACCCTGTTTTAGAATGGTTCAGCAAGAGGTCAACAGGACCTTCTTTCGGTGCAATTTCGGCCTTCAGAGGTCCTTTGCGGCTTGATCGCGGTAAAAGTGCTCAAGGGACTGTCGTCGATTATCGTAAAGGATCTATCTATAGATATAGGATTCTCCTCGCATCTCACAATAGGATCGAGAAACGGGTTGTTCTGGTTGTAAAAAAAAGTGCACCCACAATACTTCAGATCAGCGATTCTTTTCATTGTTGTTCAGTTTGTACGGCACCTGTTTGTCAAGCTTCTTCGTTTTTTCAGTTTTCCTTAAATAATCTGAAAGAAGGTGTTTAGATTGACCATTTTTGCAAGTTGTCCAACAGTTGTGCGTTCATTTTCTTCTATCAAACCCTTCATTTCATTGTCAGTAGCAGATGGACTTCCGCGACCTCCTTCAACTTCGAGGTCGAATTTGCTACAAGAATTCGAATTCCAAACAAACATTGCAGTGTGCGTTCGTTAAAAATTTTTTGAAGCGATACTTCGTTAATGTATTTCCAGCTGTTTCCGGTGGATCCAGTGTTAGAACTCGTAGAAGTAAACTTGTCAAAATTACTGTTTTGACAGCTGAAGATCTAACGTGTTGGAATTTTGGAGAAAACAAATTATGTCACATTTTAACTAAACAGCACGAACTTGTATAAAATGCAGTTTGCAGTAATATATAATGGCACAGAATCCAAAAAAAACTTGAAAAAAGATAGGTAAGAGGGATGAACATGCAAATCTGTCGTTACTTTCCGAAGGAGCTTATACTGCTCTTTTATTAATTGTGTAATAAGTGTGTTTGGCTTTGTGATTCAACTTAGTAATCAATATCCTGGACCTCTGAATACTAAATTCACGAATCTAAATACAATATAAATCTCTATTCATCCTCCGACAGTAAGTATTGGGTATCAATTCATCTATCTACGTCGTTAATTGCGTAGTTAAATGTTTCAATATTTGTAACTTTTCGTTCTTTACTAAAATTTCAGCCTCTACTGCAATGCATGTAAGACATTTGGTGATAATGCTGACGTACAAGCACAACTTCTTCTGGACGGTAATCCAATCAAGTGCTCGGTACGTTTAAACTTACCGCCATCCGTCGTTTCAAATAACCAACATGTCCATGGAGACTATTTATAAGTATGTGTAAAAGGCTATCGTGCTAGTCAAATTACAAACAAGAAATTCGTTTTCTTATAAGATATAATGCCAGTTTTTTAGCAATGCGTCTTTGCAAGCATATTAGCTTCTGTAACAATCCGCTTAGTGATTTCAATTGAGAAAGCGTTCAGTTCTTATTGAATCATTGTTCATTTTGGACTAGTAGGAGCAACAGTATCATTGTTGCTGGAGTAACAAGAATAATGACAGCAATATTTTTCAAAACCGATTTTCATTCAATCTCGGTGCGAATAATCAATGTATAGTCTTTCTTTGATAGGCTAAACTTTATTCGGGTGCTAAAAGTCGATTAAAGCTTCCTATCAATCTTGTTTCGGTTTATCAGTGAAGGAGCATGCGATGAAAATAGTAGTAATAGTAATAATGAAAATAAAAGTGGTAAATTTCGCGGTTGAACTACGATAGAACTATTATAAGACCGATCTTAACCGCTTTATTTACTGCCTACTCTTTTTAATGGCAGGGTAAACGAAGGATCCGCATGGTGTGGTGGTGAATGCGTTGTTCCCCGGAAAGGACAATACCGCGTTCGTTCCCCACCGCAGACACCTGCGGTCCGGAGTTTTGGAAATATCTGAGCACCGTTGAAGTTATATTAGAAGACCAGTAAGCAGAATCAACTTATACAGTTATCGATAATGAGACATAAGAAAATTTGGTGGTTTCGAAGTTTCCGTCAAATGTCTTTCAATAAAATTTGCTTGACATAATAGTACGACTTTGCCTTTTATGTGTTCGAATTGTTGAAATTTTAGCTTGAATTTGTGCTGAAAATGTCTATGAGAAACAGACGAGTATTGCTGTTCATCTAGTAGGTGTCTTTGAATGAGAACATGAGTTTTTCGATGAGATTGTCACTTTACAACTCTGTTTTTCTTGCTTGGAAGCGTTGAAGCACATCCTAACGTATCCTGCTGTTTCTCGCACATTTTTTATTCATTCCTTTCCATCGGGATCGTCATCAGTGATGTTGGCCGGTTTAAAGTATGACAGTATCGAAATGCTTGCATAGTTTCGCCCGTAGTTAGTATCCATCGACTGGTATAGTAAACAGATACTAGGTAGAAGCTTCTTAGCACTCCTTATGAGTGATGTCTTACTGGTGGACACTTTAATCATCGTACTCTTAATCGCTCTTCTCGTTCATTGCGTAACCCGTCACCGTTTCGAGGTATGGGTGATACTTAAGATCCTCAATGAAATTTCTGTGTAAGTTAGTGCTCCAGCTGCATAACTACTGATTCCACGTAAGATCTGAATCCACTAGCTGGTTAATCGCTTCGATTAATGCTCTACTTTTTATACACGGTTCTTTTTCACGATATTTTGAATCGAAAGTGCTCTTTATAGACATAAAATCTTTCCTCCATAGTTCAGGGATCATCCATCTCGATTCGTTTTCCAATTAACCAGAAGTTTTTCGTTAACTGGCTTTGTTCATGAAGCGATCATTAATTCACGTGAAAAGACTACGTAGTTGTGGACAAAGTAAATGTTTCATATGAATCCTCTATAATTATGCATGTCCCTTTCATTTCAATTGAAAAATTTGTCTCATTGCTTCCTGCAATGCGATAGTGAACACCTTTGACGAAACGATATCCTCTCATGAACGTTCTTTTAAATGGGATTGCTAATGGGAAAGGTTCTAAAGATGTGATGTAGCTGTGATAGTGACTGAAGTCTATGTGCAAGCCGCTGCTTGGGTTTAGAACGTTCAGAGGATGGCGCTCGATCTAACTTTTTCTCCAAAACTTCAGGGATGCACATAAATACATAGGAAAGTACACATAAGTCATAGAGTACAATGAAGTAATACATACAACAATTATTTCGCGAGCTCCGTAGAATGTTATAACCCTAGTTATGGTTTCAAAGAAGTTCATACGCCATAATCCTGTCGAAAATTTGATTGAAGATAATATGATACAAAGCTCTTGATATCCAGGAATGTCGCCACTGTGATTTTGTAAAGCATAGTTAACAAGCTAATGAAAGGTAATAGCTATATCTCCTTCGGTTGACATTATTAGATAGCATGTCTATGTCCAAGTTCTTCGAGTGTCCAGGAGATTCTTCCTTTTGAAAAGCACATGGTAATGCGGGCTATGAGGACTATCCATGGGTCATGGCTTCCAGGTCTAAAGTGATCTTCTGTCACATCCTCTGAGCATAAAGCTTTGTTTGCTCTTGTGCCCTTTCTTGTCATAATCCCGACTTCAGAAGGTAGAGTCCTGTCAAGTTGGTATAAAGTCGTGTTAATCCTGTGCTCACCTTTTCACCTTTCCAACAGAGATTCTTGGGAGTGTCAGAAAAAAAGTTGAGGTAAAAATTTGTTACGATTAATTTCACGCTATAAAAAAACCTCGTTTATGGTATTATTGTGCCCATTTGTTTTCCTCTGTTCTGTTGCAACAGCTTTTTCCCAAGCTTCCAGCTGTGTCGAATTTTCGCACGTTGGACGTGGTCGTAGTACCGAGCACAGAACAGTGACACTACCGAATTGTCAAGAGAACTCCACTTTGTTTATCTAAGAATACAGCCGATTTCCATATATGTTGTGCTGCTAGACGTTTTCGACATCGGACGACTACCGATGTTTCGTCTTGAAATATGAATTTGTATAGAAGATACAAGCCGAGAGCTGCATTCCACCGAGAGGATTTCTCGTTATCGGTTTTCTGTTCCACATTTCTCGCCTCCTCTGCACACTACATCGTATTCTAGCTCTGGAACTTTCAATAACAAATTCATGGAATTACTATTCGTTACCTAAGTGACGATGTCTTTTACTTGGATATAGAACGCTTCTTACTCTATTCACCAAGCTCAGGGATTGCTATGCAACAATTGATGACATTAAGTTTAACTTTATGCGTAGTTTGGGGCCGACTTTATAACTGCATAGATATCGGGGAATTTTTTCTCTTAGAGAGCTAAGATTTGCATATAAGGGCGTTTCCAGACCGTTTCCATGGGCAGTGATTAGTCTGCTTGGATCGGAGGGAGGTGTCCTCTGTGTGTTGTGTAGGACGCCGACGAATGCTAGCGTTGGTTCGCTCCTGTCTGAGCTTTCGGATTAAGGTCTTAAGTCTTTTTTTAGTCTAGCTGACAGAGTCGGTAGATGAACCTTCTGTACTACGTCGGAGTTCGATGATATTGATTAGAAAGTGCTTATGCTTTGTTCTAAAATGAAAAGCTTTGGTTTAAAGTGAAAAGCTGTACAGCTTGCTAAATGCACCGATATTGATTACAAAGTGCCCGACACATATTTGGACTTTGACACAATGCAGGTTTACTGTTCATTATTCTATTGTTATTGGTAATCTTACATTTCTTCAGTATAAGTATGATTTCAATTTGCGCTATATGTATAACATCGTTTTGGCTTGGATAACCTGTAAGGAATAGTAGATGCTAACAAATGTGAATAAAAAGAGAGAGAAGGTTATTCAGGACGGTCTCACAAAAGGACGTTACAATAATTTGAAGTTGGCTTTCTGCCTTCCGAAATTGGAGGATATTCTACGCAGCCAAGGTCTCAGCAAAGATGCGTTCCTGCAGTTAATTCTGAATGGTGTAAGGTTTTTCTTCAAAAAATAGTGGGAACCTACCTCTGAACAACAAATTCACTAATTAGTCGAGAAAAGTCTTTAAAATCACTTGTATTGAATGAATTAATTCTTCTCAGTGCTGGTAGCTTCGAAGTCCGTATGAAAAAATTCAATTGCTATAGTATGCATAATGTTAAGCGAAAAAGATTAAAATTATTAAGCACAGGTCTCAGAGAAAAGCAATGCCTTCTTCTCTATCAAGCATTTCAGCGGTGATTGAATGCACATTTTGCCTATACAATGACTTAGAGGATCTACCTATGTATCTTGACAGTGGTTCTATCGTTCCGAACATGTTTGATACTAATTTACCGACGGCGGAGAGATGGGATGATTATAGTTCGCCAAAGGTGTGAGGTAGAACCGAATGCCATAACATGTGTTGCAGAACAACTTCAACCATTGCGCTGCACTCGCTTCAATATAAAGCGTACACTTACTATTAACGTTTTTGTATCACGTCAAAGGTGTTAAAGGGAACATCTTTTTTGCTGTCATCGACATATTATCGTGAATTCTTCTGCTAAAGGCGTTTATGCCATTTTAATAACACCAATATGTCCAAGTTGTCATTGAATATGAAGAATACGCTTTAACAACAGCAGGAAGTTGAACTCAGGTGGAAACTCATGTGTTTCTTTATTGAATCCAAGTCATTGATTTCATTTGTATATTGAGGTACTTCGGATGTCAGCTAGTAGTAACTTCGGTAGATCTTCGACTGTTGCCAGAGCGAACCTTCAGGGATACCACATGGTGCTATTAATTCTACAGTGCAGTATACAGTGTTTGACAACAATGGAATCAACATAATTATTAAGCTATAGGAGTAATCCACAATCCTTTTACATATTCATAAGTGGAAGATCGTAAAGTTGTCTAGGCTTGTAATAGATAATATTCAGAGCTTGAAATCTCATACATTATATGAGATTGTGCTGCTAAGAAAGTAATTTATTGTTCAGCCATTTCTAAATCAGCGCTTCCGGTACTTTCAGGATGGTCGCTCTGCACGATCGATAGGCATCTTTGCCACAGTGTACATTTTTGATACGGATGTCAGCAAGCAAATGCAAACACAGGCTCGCATTGAGAGCGTTTACCGTAAAGGAAAGAAAAGTTTCTTCAAGGTGAACGTGTTTCGTTGTAGTTTAAAGTGATCGTGCTAATGCTAGATGTTTATGTGCAAAAAAAACACAGACGGGCTCCATTATTATCAAACTATCCTTAGTTTATTATGGCGGAAAATAATGATGCATGTGATAAAAATTGGCGAATTAGAGGCTTTTATAAAGTTGGTATTATCCATGCATATCTTTCGTCCTCATTTTTACGTCGGAATGTTAGGCTTTACTGTAGAAGTTGCGAAATTAGTTTTTATATGGCTGAAAAGGGTGGATTCGATTTATAAAACCTGTCTGGCCCAACGCTTATTTATTATCTCTTCATTTAATCTATCGTCTGTGAGAAGTCTTCTCTACAGCGTGTGAACTCTCTACATGGTCGGAATTTTTGTAGTAAAGTTACCAAGCGATTTATGCTACAAATTAATTCAGTGGCAGCATGAAAACTTGTTCCTTGCCACCATTCTCTGCTGTAGTGAAGTAAATCGGTTAACGTACCTTTACTGGTTCATTTGACGGAGAAAACACTTACTCGTTTAGTGTAAAGCTCTAGAGGAGAAAAAACTTTAGTCTGATGTAACCTCACATCAATTAATCAAAGAAAATTTGTTATATAGATTTGAACGTCTCCATTCGTAATTGATGAAAACTATGTCGTTATAGATTGAAGTACAATACGATAGAATACACAGTAAGATCTGTTATTTAAGTTCTTACTTTGTTTTCTCTCAATTCAAAATATTTTGCAAGTTCCACTGAAGAAGTGAGCGCATCATAGAGCAGATCAATTCTAATTACTTTCTTGGATAATTGCATGGCCCGTCCTCGCTGGTTGTGCGAGCTCCAGCATAATCTCCACTTTTCCGGAGTTTTGCTGGCTTAGCCACTGTGGTTCCCTGGAGCCCCGAGGCCAGCCCGGCCAAAGTCTGCTCCAGATCGTCACCACCACGCCGCCACCTTTGTGTATCAGAGGGGGATTTGCCACCACCATGCTACTAGTTTGGCATCAGGACAGTGGTGGACCTTGGTATTGGTTTACTCATAGCTGGGCTTCCTGATGGAAACGCTAGACTCCTTCTCAACTTGGGAGACCCTACCGAGTGGATGAATCCCCCACTCACTGTAAATCTCAACCCGAAACGCTGGAACACCTTCCAGCCACAATGAGGCAGTAAACCGTTAGGAGGGATCAATTCTAGTTAGAACGTTTTTAATGGAAAAAATAAATTAACGCTCAGAAATTCCGTACCATAACACATAACCGGTTTCATTTTAAGAAAAGAAGCGATTGAATTGTTTTTCTAACTGTTGCGTACTTTTTTGTGAATATTCAACTTTTTGCTTTTTAACCCTTTTATTTACTGCCTTTTTCTTTTTAATGGTAGGGTATGTTGCGAAATATAACTCGTATATATTGCTGAGATATTTGCAAAACTCCGGACCGCAGGTGAATGCGGTGGTGAACGAACGTGCTATTGTCCTCATCGAGGAGTAGCGCACTTCACCACCACACCATCCGGGTTTTTGATTTTTGTTTGAGGGTAATTTTAAAATTTAACATTTATAATTCTTTTAACAGTAATGGGTTTTTCTCGACCTACAAGCAAATTTTTCGCTCATTAATTGCTTGCTAATAATAAACACTTTGTATTAGTGTTGTTAGCATTTATATAACCTAATTAAAGCTCTAAAAATTGTAAAGTCGTGAATTTAGTGTGTTAATGTTAATATTTGTTATTGTTGCATCTAATTCACTACTCCCCAGTTTTCTCTTGACATCCTCGTTTCGGCTACAATTTTCGCATTTGTTTATAATTAGGGTTAGTGATAGCGAAGTGGTTAGTGATGCCGTTGATCAGGAAGCAAAAGTGCTGGTTCGACCTCCACCCCAACGCTCTACATCAGTCCACGTGGGAACTCCTTATTCCGGCTATCTCCAAGATTGCAAAGAGGACTGACTCAACCAGCATTCTGCGGTATGCATGAATATGAAAAATTCCTAAGCCGCAGCCGAAAGAACACGCGAAATTTTCGAAGACCACTGTGGATGATGGATGCGAGGGAAACGAATCGAATGCAAGTGTTGTGAACCGCGCAATAGGTGTGATACGGGTCATCCAAAATAAATACGTAAAAATAAATTTTGTAATTTTTTCTTTTTGGTTGAAATTAGCTATTATGATCTGAAGGAACCAATTTAGAACTAAATTCTATGCTTAAGGTTAATTTGTTAGTTTCTATGTTTAAAATTCCTTAAGATTCGACATGTTCTTCGTTCATTATGTTTTCTCTTAAAGGCTTGAAAATGTTAATAATAAAAAGATTAAATGATAACTGAAATGTTTTGACGAGGCAGAAATGTTGATGTAAGTATTTATACGGGTTGTTATCTGATCTTCTCAACAGTTTACCGCATCATCGTGGCTAGGAAGTGTTCTGGGTGTTGGGCTGCCATGTACAGCCGGGGATTCATCCACGCGGCAGGGTCTGCCAAGCTGAGAAGGAGTCCAGCATTTCCATCAGAAAGCTCAGCTGAGAGTAATCCAATACCAGGATCCACCATCGTTCTGGTATCAAACTAGTCGCATGGTGGCAAGTCTCGTTCTGATCCACAAGGGCTTCGACTGCTTCAGCTAGTGACTATCTGAGGCAGAGTTGGGCTAGGCTGTACTCGGGACTCCAGGGAACTACAATGGCTAACCCAGCAAATCAACAGAGAATGGAAATTACGGGGACATGCAAAACCAGTGAATACGGGTCATCCACTTAAGTAAGTATTATCTGATCAGTTATGAGTAGTTTCCCCTTGCTTTACAATATTACTTAGCCAGATCTTTACAAATTATTCACTTCTCATTGGGATTGAAGGTCAGGATTTTATTTTTACACTTCTCTTAGTTTTTGTTTTTTCTTAACCCTTCGTGGATAGTGAAAAATACCACTGCTTTTTAATCATTAGTTGTCTTTTAGCTGTTAAATACGTGAAAAACTGATTATTAACCATTTTTAACTTACTTAGTCTATGATTTTTTTGAAGACTGGGTGTTATATGAAATACAACAACAATAATGATGGAATATTTGCAAAACTCAGATTCCAGGCTATATTTGAACCGCGATTACCCTTGAGTACCAACCGTTTATTGCTTAGAAATATTTTCTATTGAGAATTTATGAAATATTACAACGTGCTTTCCAATCTACGTTGGTGTATAGATTTCTAAGGAGTTATATTGCTTGAGTTCCACTACATTTGTAATCTTTACGTAAATCTTTTCGAATCAACCATTCAGTAGGACACAACAGTTCTCTTTTTTGTTGTTGTTGACAAGTTTATATCATGGCAGCTTTCTGTAGTGATTTCTTCGCACTCTGATCATCACATAGAAAGTGATTTCGTTGTTCTATATTACTTTCTTTCATCATAGTTAAAACTGCTTGATGTTAACCGTTTTATTTACTGTCTACTCTTTCTAGTGGCAGGGTATATTGCGAAATATAACTTTAGTGGTGCTGAGATATTTGCAAGACTCCGGACCGCAGATGTCTGCGGTGGGGAACGAACGCGCTATTGTCCTTTCCGAGGAGTAACGCGTTCACCACCCCACCATGAGAGCCCTTCGTTTCGCTTGTCTCTCAGCTAGTTCTATCGATCACTTGCCATCAGCAATCACCCGTCAACAGGATTGACCTGGGTAGCCCAAATGGGCATTGAACCCAGTTGAGCTGAGGCTATAGTTATTATCACAATCTCAACCTTTTTATTTACTGGCTATTCTTTTTTTTATGGCAGGGTATGTTGCGAAATATAACTTATATAGTGAGGAGTTTTGCAAATATCTTAACATTATGCAACTTATATTTAGCAACATACCCCACCATTAAAAAGATTAGACATTAAATAAATAAAAAGGTTAAGATTGTGATTATAACAATAGCCTCAGCTTAACTGGGTTCAATGCCGATTTGGGCTCCCCAGATCAATCCCGTTGACGAGTGATTGCTGATGTCAAGCGATCGATGGAACTAGCTGGGAGACAGGGGAAATGAAGGATCCGCATGGTGTGGTGGTGAAGGCGTTACTCCCCGGAAAGGACAATAGCGCGTTCGTTTCCCAACTGTTGATGTGTTCTTCAAGTTGGCTTAAAATGGCTCCGTTTTTGTTCTCCTTTAATTCTTTTTTTTGATTAAATCATTTGTTTATTTCAGTAAATACAAGTGTGTCTGTAGTAAAAGGCATTTGTTATCAAAGTACTGATTATAATTTTCATTGACTTACTTCTTAACTTACTTGGATCGTCTTCACACTGTGTTGATTCCAGCAGTTCTTTTATTCGATTAGTTTCTTCGAGTCCACAACCATCCATCCACACTCCATCCACAAACGTATTTAAACTTTTTGCGACTGGATTTGGCTGCTTGAGAATTGCCGTCTTCTTTATGAGTATCACTGAATGCTGGTCGAGTCAGTTCCTCCTAAACTTCCGGACTCATCAGCCTAGAGAGTTTTCACTTGCATTTGAGGATATGAAGTGACTAAGACAAGTATGGTACAAATTTCCTGACGCGGAAGAGATAGTGGGCGAGGAAAGCCTGTTGTGGTATCAAACCGGCACCACGTTCGCGATAAACGGCATATACCATTGTGCTATCTGATCTTGACTATAATTAATAAAATTGCTTACTTGTACGAAAAGAAACAACTGCAACAAGAAAGCCTCTGCTAGTGTTTTCTACTGTGGATAATGCAATACCTATATAATGTGATCAGTTGAGAACTGATGAATTGTATTAAAGAAATTCGGCATTTTTCTCATAAATCTTTCTTTTTCATCTAGAACCTGTATGAGTTCAACTGGTACAATAGTTTCCTGAAATATACTCACAACGTGAGTAAAATTACTTGAACAAAACCGAACTATCAAAAAAAAGTCGACAACAACACTTATTGAGATAGTTTTCACTTTCTCATTGCTCATTTTATTGAATAGGGGGTGGATAGCACAATGGCAGTGATATCCGTTACCGCGTGTCTGGTGCTAGTTCGATTCCGCCTTAGGCCATCTAAACCTTTCATCCCTGCGGGGTCGGGAAATTGGTACCGGTCTTGTCTGGGGAAAAAATCGCTTTCTGCTATCCAACTGGGAACGCTCCAGTCTGGCTATCTCAGGACTCCATGGAGAATTGCTCGATCTGCATTCTACGACATTCAAAATGAAATGAAAATCCTCAAGCAGCAACCGAAGCCACACGTAAAAACTCGGAAGAAATTCGTGGACGATGTTTGTGAGGAAACTAATCAAATGTGAGAAACGCTGGGTCCGAGCTGTACACGTGAACTCGGGTCATATAAAATTGGAAAATATTTCATTGAGTTAACGGAACGCTGAGCTTTAAAAAAACACACAATCGATTTGTTGTATTGTATTGAACTGTTGATGAAATAGCTAATCTTAGTGATAGTTGCAAAATGTAAGAGATTATGCTCAAATTTATAGAAAATAGAAAAAAATCGTGAGCCACTAAAAAAAATGAATTTTTTGTCGAATCACGTCATCAAGTTGACATATATTCATTCACGTCATCGTTAAATGTCGCTATCATGTTTATCTTTCGAAGGCCGAAGTTTTGGTACTGCCAACATTTTTAGTCCATAAAGCCGAATCATTGGAAAAAGATCTGTGTTCCTTCTCATTTCCTCTTCTGTTCTCAGAGATGCACAGAATTTCGATTTTCTAGCAGAATTTTGAGCGTTTATTGGTTTGACTGTTGTTCGTCAATGTTACAGTGATGACATCAACTGAGAATGAAAAGTGTAACTCGCCTGGTTGGGTGTTGACATGGCCAGTTTTCCTTTATGTCACAAAGCTTTCCACTACCCTATCGTATGCGATTGACCTTGTGGAAATCGCGCCGTTTAACGCGCGCTATTGTGCGATCGAGTCTAACAAGTTTTTTCAATATTTGTAAGATTAATTTATTCAAGAGTGGTACTTTTATAAATAGGGCTAGTGAAGTGAGAGATGTGTAGTGGATGTAGCACTGATAAACTAAGAATACGTTGCAGCTGCTACCAATATTTCACTCGTGATGATGAAAAAAGGCGATTTGTGAGGGAAAAGGAGTTTTTAAGAGGAGGAGAATCGAGAATATGAAGATAGAGAGTCGAAGAATGGAAAGGCTTGATGTAAATAGTTTTAAAAGACCCAATTTTTTCTATGCCTTTGTCAAAATCTCCACACAGACACATATATAAAGTTTTTCATCCTATTCGTTGTTGGAACTTGAAGTTAGTGTCTTAACCCTTAGAAGAATTCTCAAAAAATATTGAATTTACTACAACGTAGGTTTTTTGGCTATTGCTGACAATTTTTCGGTAACTACAGAACTCGATAATGTCACGACATGGACTGCACTATACGAAAGATTTTGGTATCTCCCGGTGAGCATATATATACGTATATAAATATATATATATAAACATGTTACGTTTTGAAGCATTGTTTGTGTTCGAACGTTTTCGAAAATGGTATCTAATTATGTTAATATAATGAATATAAATTTAATTATGTTAATATAGTGAAAACGTCTGGAGAAGTTAAAGTAAGTTCGACAACAGTCCACATCGACAGCGCCTTAGCGCTCACTATCTCGTCCTGTTACATAAAGTCCCACTTATTAAGCTTCTGCATAAACTGAGATGAAGGTGGATTTGTGTTTGAATGGGTGAAGTATTCTTGATCACATCTACATTGAAACCAATGCAGATCGTCGTTGATGCCCTAGAGCGTTAGTTGGTTGCCTAAGTTATGTTACGTAATTCGATGCCTTAGTTTCTATTTGTGTTTCGAAAAATAAAATCATCAGTCGATTCCTCACAAAATGAATCTCCACCATGTTCGCATGACAAATTTTCTGCGTGGCAGTGAATTTCTATGTAGCGACAATGATATCATAATGCGATGTGATGAGTTCAAAATCATCAATGTAATATAAAAACAAAAAAATTTGAGAGAACAACAATAATGTTTTTCTTATTTGTGGACCTTTTGTTTTTTTGCTATTTTTTTTGTCATTTCACTGGAATCATTTCTAAAAATTAAAACTTAAGCTGAGCGCTACATATGCACTGCTTAGTATTTTCTTCTCAGTTCGTAGTTACTGAATCCACTTGAAGGTATGGAATAATGAAATGTTATAAAATATAAGCAAAACATCACTCCTATCTCTTTAATCAGCGAGAGGGAACTTCTTCTGTTATTCTTTACCCTTCATCAGCTTGCAGTAGAACTGCGACTTCTATGGTGATTGAAAGGGAACACGGTTGGAGAGGCGTTTTTGATCATTGTTAATGTGTACTTGCTAGAGCCAGTTGGGGTGAATTTGGCTTCTTATCAGCAGTGGTAATGTGTATGATATTTTCAGAATTAAGGCTTTTTTGAATAGTTTATGGCTTCTTGTCATAATTTATCATTTCAGGATGAACCACTACCGGCTGATGTGTATTGGAGTTTTCCGTTCAACATGATGATAAGAAATCAGCAAGTATTTGTTGCATGTCATAAGATCTACGGTAATCTAAAAGTAAACCAAATCTGATCAATCAAAAGCATTTCATTGATTACTACTTAGGTGAAAAAAATCGACATGGTACTCATTGCTCTGTTTATTTGTACATATACTATTTACTTAACTGATAAAGAACTTTACTGAGATTTTTCTTTGATGATGTCTATCGACACCAACGTAAAGTGTGCAAATTGATCGTATGAATCGATCGTATACGTTTGAAGTAGCCTAGCGTTATCATTCACTATTTCTTTTTTCTTCGTCATCCCTTACAACAATGTATTTTGTTCAGTGAGGCTAAGACCGTCTTAGGAATTCTATTATACATTGCTCCATTATCAATTACACAACGTAAAATTTCTGACATGACTTCTGTGCACGCTGACGCGAAAGTGAGTTAACGAATAGGGCCATCGTCTGTGTTCTTTCTTTTTTTTCTTGTCTTGTAGGATTATTGTAAAGATATACTAACATATCAAAAATGTAGAATATTAAGAATAAATTAAAGATAGTACGAGGAAACTAGAAAAAATTGCTGTACAACTCACCATCCTTTCTGGAAGACCAACACATCACCTTGTAACTAATTTCCTTTACAAAATTCGAAAAATATCCTATAATTTCTTTTTGTAATATTTTCTAGGGTCGCCTGTTGTAATTAATTAGAAGAATCCTGGCGCGGTAGATTTAGTAAAGAGAAAAAAAAAGACATCGTTGTTTGAAAAGTTCACTTAAAATCTCCATTTAGATCAATTTATATATGAAACATTTGATATTGATTAATATCGAGTTATTGATCGAGAGGTATATATATTTTCTACAGGAAAATACTACAGTTCTAAACATTGTGCAGAATATAAATGTGCGTATTTTCGCAATATTTAGACTTCTTCCAGTGAATGGTCCTATTTCTTAGTTCAACACTAATATTTTGTTATCAAGTTGCGATCGTCAGTAAGTGGTTTTTTTCAAAAATCTGCACTTTTCGATTCTATTCAGAAATATAACTTAAATGGTGCTGAGATATTTGCAAAATTCCGGACCGTAACTATCATTAGTGCTTCGGCATACCATCATTGGAACGTAAAGTAAAAGTGCTAAGACCCAAAAATTATGAAGAATACCTAATAAAACACTGCCATCGTTTTTAGGCTTTTTAGAATTTTTTCCATAGATGTTATGCTTCTCCGTTGCACTCTACCTCGTTATCTTTCTTAACGATGTTTGAGCGTCCTTCACCTTCATGTCTTCACGGGATTGACGTCGTCTATTATTGGAAACCTTGTCAATACAGCACAATCTACCAAGACTACTACTTACTGTTTATCAGCGCCAGGGTAGTGTTTCCCTTAAATACTTTGCCATGCTTTACGTTGCTGATTTTGTTAATTTCAATTTAATAGCCCTACAAGAGATATAAGCAAGAAGAACGGCACAGGCCAACTGACTAGTAGGACCATCGCTCTCTATGTAGAAAACAGCTTGTCATGAAATGTTCCTAGAGTAGAGTTTATTGGATACCTCTGTTATCGAACAATTTGAATCACACAAAGTTTTATCACTTCTGTGAGACATTCTAAGTTTTCGATCTTCGCGCGCAAAGAGAATTAGCGTCATCAAGTGCTACTGACCAACTTGCGCAGCTGATGAGCAGATTTGATATGTTCTATAATCAGATTAGTGCTAGAGAAAATGATCAGCAACGAAAATTTTAGCAGTCTTCGCTGGCAGTCTCAAATTTAGGGAAAAGGTCAGTGGAGGTACTTTCCAGAGCGGAAAACAAGGATAGGAGACTGAAATTAAAATGGAAATATTTTCGCTACACTCGTATCTGGAGCATGACTTGCTATGATAGTTCGTTTTTCAGGAAAGCGTCACTGATGCCTAGAATCACCTGGTATCATGGCTCCTTATCAGATTGGCTAAATCTTTAGACATATTGCTTCTATACGTTTTATTCTGATCTTATTGTAGAGAATCTGGTAGTCACCTTCCCCTTGTGAAGGTCCAATTCAACTACAGGTTGAAATCTTCCGAAAAGGTTAAAATGGCTTGTCAACACAAATAACTGGCCTCAAGCACTGGTATTCTTCTTCAAAAAAGTGATTAAAAAATCCTTCTGTTCTTCAGTTTTGCAGTTCATAGTTCCTTCAGCCTTCTCTCTACAATAATAGTATCACACGTTCCGTGAGTATTGGATAACAGCCGACTATTTGGGCGGGTAGGGTTTGGATAAAAGTTCTGCTGAATGATCCACAACCAAACATTTACTAGTGCCATTAAAGGTCATCTGCTGTGATGGGGAACTGGACGCTACGAAACTTGTGCCTACCAGAGTAATCTTTGGGAGAACGTAGAAGTCGATGGCAGTAAAACTATACAACTCTTCTACGACCCCTTTACCAGACTTATTTAAAAGGGTATCTAGAATCCAGCAACCGTTGCCTAAATCTGGGTGGGGCCACAGTGTGCTAACGAATTCACCCAACTGAGGTGAAGAGACCACGTAAGAGATCACCGACATTGACGGAAATTCCTACAAAATCTTTTCTTCGGCGATGACGTTGTCATCATTTCGAAAACTTCTAGTGATGCATATACGGGGCTCAGAGAACTTGAGAAGGCAGGAGTAGAAGTGAGAATGCCTGCTTAGTTGAACCCTTGAGTGGTTCATCTTCGCGAATAACCTTGCTAGTTTTAATATAAATTACATTTGGGTGGTAGTTTGTGCACGCAATTTTTTTCCCTACGGTCTAGAAAGACTTGATAGCTCTTTCTCAAGTTGACACCTCAAGATGGCCACTGTTAATCGGAAAAAGACTTTGCATTTTACGATTAGGTAGTTATTAATGCAGTGGAGATTTTTGACGTTGATTAATACTTATTCCGGCAGAATTTTGAATGAATATGTCTAATGTTGATCTCTTTAGCAGCTTAAGAAATTTTGGCAGGGGACTGATCACATCCTATCTGCAAGTTCCCGTCCGACACCTAAGAACACCTCTACCCTCACCATACCTTTTTCGACAAAATGGTAGAGCATTGGAGTGGGAGAAATTTGACGACACTTTTAAAAATAATCGTAGCGAGTGGTTGTTTGATTCCAGAGATCTGCGGATGAATAGACGCGTTTACTGAACATGAACAACGACCGAGGAGGTATTATACTAAAAAAAAGACTAGAATGGACCATGAATGCGCTTGAACGATTTTTCGGAAACATTACCAGCACACTATATAAAGCTGTACTGCCAATTTCTGAGCTCGAAAAAATCTCTCATCAACTAGAGTACGGAGGATGAATATCAAAACCAAAAGAGATGGGCAAGTCATTTTACGTAGTAAAAGAAGACATGAAATGGTATTAGTAGATGAATATGCGCTAATATACTATCAACCAAGTAGTGATGCTGACAGCCATCATTATTGTAGAAGCGAGCCCACCACCGTGAAAGGCTAGCACTAACGAACCAAAGGAATGGAATTCATAGAGCATCCTACCCTACTCGTGTAGAGGTTCCATCCATTTATTTAGGTAAACGAGGTTGTGTCTTTGCAAAAAAACCGAACTTGGTTATCACGTGATAGAACTTGATGACCAACTGCTCCTGTTCTCGTTATTTTCTTTCTTATGCGTGGTAGAGGTGATTCCCGGTTCTTATTTTCAGTGTTCGGAATCGATACTTTTGAAGCGCACTCTTCTACTAACCCTGCAAATGTTCTCTACAATAACGATCAATCTGCGCAGCAAACATAATCGATCGTGATTTTCAAATTTTACTGACAAGGACGGTACTAACAATATTTCTAAATGTACTATTGATCAGTTCTGCTAAACTGGTCAGGCGTCATAAAATTTTAGTGTCGTTCTGAAAATATGAAATGTTATGTAATTCCACTAGCAGTTTCGTTATTGTCAGTGAGAGGTGTTGAGGTGTACAAAAATACTTTTGGAAGTTGACCATATGTCTTGAATACGAAACGTAGATGCTTGTACACTGTACAAGGCATGCATATGTATACGCGTATGCATGCATTCAAATACACAAATTTCTCTTCGGACTTACATAGAAGACAGATTCAGTTGTGATTCCTTCAACGGAACTGGTTTCGCTGTTACTGTGCTATTGGCGAGTCAATCATTCATTACACATCGTTTATGTGCGACACCGTTCTGAAACAAAAAAATGAAAGGTTCCAATAAAACGTCTTGCTCGGATCACATACGTTACGTAGCTTAAGCACGAGCCGAAGAAAGGCGAAAAAACTTAATAAAACTTATTTTGTTTAATGAGGAGATAGCGAAATTGCCCTAGTACTTAATAGCGACTTTATCGATATCATTTGCAAGTCAGTACGCACACAGGAAATGCTGGACAGATCAATGTCTTAGCAAATAAAATTTTTATCTATGGTAAAGGGAGCGTGTGGCGCAGTGGTACACCGCGCCCACGTGGAATCCGTCCCCGCGCCCATGGCACACCAAGCCTTCCAACCCTCCGAAGTCGGCGAACTGGTAACCAGACTTGTCTGGGAGGTTAACAGCACTAGCTCGATACATCGGTAGAGCACCGCTGGTCATTGTAAAGGCCAGATATGCATCCAATCACCTCCAACGATACTTAACGAAGTCGAATGCATGGCGCATCTTTCAGGGATTGATCAGTGCCAAGATCTATTTTTTATGGTAAAGGTCTTGTGAAATTTATTCCTTAAGTTGCTTCTTGCCCAGTTATTTTCGTTCAGGTCTGGAGCATAATACCATTTTATTTTTTTTGCCATAATAGCTCATAAATTTACATATTTTTTTCTATGCTGTCATGCGCTTAGCGAGACATCGTAGAACTGTGCTTGTGCCAGAGGATTCGACATTTTCTTCGGTAATGCATTTTAAATGACTTATTCAGTGCTGCACAACCACCAGAACTTACACTAAAAGCTGAAATGCAGCTACCAGAGCCACAATCATCACACTGCCATGGTGGAAATTTATGGCGTCGAAATCTTCACAACTACTAAGGGTACCACAATTACCACATCTACCACATCTACTACAACCACCATCATCGTATAGAGGATGGATTCCACTATGAGAAGCATTGCTCTCCACAGTGGTACTGTACCGAGTCAATTATTCATTATACATTGTTAAAAGGCTACACCTTCTAAAGAAAAAATGAAATTAAATGTCCCAATAAAACGTTTTGTTCAGATCACATACTTTACATGCCTTTAGCAGAAGCCGAAGTATGAAAGAAAAAAAAACTAACACAACCTACTTAATGTAACGAAGAGAAAAATGAAGTTTTTTGCACACTATGAAGATTGGACGAGAACGAACGAAGGGTTGTGTCTTTGGCCTGAGGCCAGTACGAAGTTGTGGAAAACAAAACCACGCCTTTACTAAAGAACAACTTTATGAATATTGTTTGTAAGTCAGTACCCGTACGTCGAACACGGGCCATCTCACTATCTTCGCGGCAATAATGTTAAGTATTGTAAATTTCTTTTAAAATTAGTTAATTAAGTTGACTTTTGTCCTTTTGTTTTCTTATTTTCTTTCAGGTCTAGAACATAAGACCATTTTAGTTTTCTGTCATATTAACCATTTTTTTGTTTCGTTTTCAAATCGGACTGCGCTCACTTCCTTAAAAGAAGGAACTGACTTGATGTTTCTATTTTTATGATTATAGTTGCCACTACAGTATCGCACGAAGAACACACCTTCATTATATGCGCAAGAAGTTACACGAATTATTTTTTTTTACGATTCCATCCGCTTAGGGAGACATCAAAATACGACAGTGGGTGCGCACGCCAGAGGATTCGACGTTTTCTTTCGTATCGCATTTCGAATGAATTATCAGCACCACAGTCATCATCAGTGCCGCGATGAAAATCTATAGCACGAAAATCTCAGCAACTAGTACAGTTACCACAATTACCACAACAAGCACAACTACTACAATCACGATGACCACCACGATCACCATACAGACGACGGATGCCACTATGAAGAGCATTGTCCTCCACTATAGCACATTTCCGAGCCAATGGTTCATTTCACATCGTTAGCAGGCTATGCCCTCTGAAGGAAAAGTTAAACAAAATGCTCCAATAAAACTTTTTGTTCGGATCACATACTTTACTTGGCTTTAGCACATGCCAATGAGAGAAGAAAAGAAGACCTATCCAAACCTATTTGTTATTATGAAGAAAAACATGGAGAGTGCTCTTTGTATATAGGAAGTTAACGAACGAAGGGATATAACTTTGATCTCAAGCGAGTATGAAGTTATAGAAAAACACCGCACCTGTACTGAAGAACAGCTTAATAAATACCACTTGTATGTCGTACATTGTTTAACAACTACTTATTCGTTGGATATAAAATTTTTCGGAAAATCGAATCACTTCAAGGTCGTGACGATATCCGCCTACAGTCGCCAATGATTTGTAAACAATGAATGAAACGTATCGTTCCACGTATCATTTTGATTTTTCAGGAAGAAAAATCTAAAAGGGCAATGTAGTCAATGTTCTAGGAAAGAGCGCTTCGTTAATAACGCTGTTTTGTTTCAGTCAATATGTCTTTCCAGTTCACCTTAACTCAATTATGTATTGATCTGAGAAGGTGAATGGTGAATAACAAAAAACACATTTTATTCTTCGTCTTTTATAACGTGAATAAAGTTCATAGCACCTATGTTTAGGTTGATCAGTCAATATGAAACACTGGGAAGGTTCTCCTCTGCAAACAATGTAAAATTTTGAAACATTTAATGAGTTGAGTATTTTGGCCACGTGTCGAACGAAAATTTATGGCTGGATACATTATTTGAAAAAAACCTCATAATACTGTTATCCATACAGCGACAATAAAGTATCGAATAGCAGGACATGGTCAACACAGAATATTGGATTCAGAAGATGTGAAACAACTTCATGTGCTAAAGCTCATATTAATTTCTGAATCATCGCATTTACTTGAGAAAATGCACAAAGATTTCGGCGTCGAATACCTTTGACTGCTGCGCTACACGTGCCCACTTACTTCATACGGTAGTTAGGTAGTCCGTTCTCTTAAAGAATATTACTACGCACCAGTAGCACTTCTAAGTGAACGATATTCTTCTGAATGGAAAGAAGTTGTTTTTCTTGCAGTCCCGAGATTCCAATGCTAAGGTGTTTTCATGTTTTCACTACGGGTAATCGGCGTAGTCGATCATTGTTTATGACAGGCGAGGGTAGATAGGTTTGTCGCTTTGAGACTAACGTTTCTTCCAAAGCAACAACTACTACTCTTATTTATTCACTCCAAGTTACCTAGGTTTTCTCTTGGAAGTATCGAACTGCTCCCTGCCGCTGAACCTGTCCCAAAGATGACCACACGCTGTAAATTGTTGTACCCAGCAGCACTCTGCTGCCATATAGATCAGTTACTCATTGAGAAGAATTTAGGTAGAGTGTGAAGCGAAGAGAACCTAGAGTTTATAAAAAAAAACACTTGGCCTTTGCAATTTTATCTCCTCATTCTACGCTTTGATAAATAATTTTGACAAAAAAGAATTTCTCGCGAAAACCATGCAAACAATTTACAAATAGTACATAACTCATCGCTTTTTCAATATGGTGCTTGAATTAGTGTAATCTACTTGGGAGAGGTAACGACTATATACATTACCAACTTAGAACTGACCCTTACGACATGGTAAAATAACACTGCCACTATGTTGGATTTGGTCAAGTACCTATTGAAATTTGATTCTTGTCACTAATAACATTTAAGACTATTAGTATTGATAAAGGAAAAGCTACATTGTTTTTAAACTTTTGGTTAACCGAGTGAGCTGCAGTTGCTACTGTAGTAGCTTTTTGCTATTTTGGAAGAATCCTAGTCGTAAGCAGCGAATGTCATTGTGTTCCACAAAAGGTAGCAATCTACAACATGGTGATGACCTGAAATGATGTTATTACTGAAAATCTCCTTCCATTGTACGACAGCTGGTAGCGTGCAACATGGTAGAGATAGGAAAGTTTTAGCATTACAAACCTCTTTGAGTTCCTAAAAAGGAATCTGCAATATGATAAAGACTGAGAATGTTCTAGCAATACAAATCTTCTTCCGTCTCAGAAAAGTCCGCCAATGCAACTTGGTGAAGACTTGAGAACCCTTCGGTAGCAATATTTTGGAGTTCCGGAAAAGAGCACGTCTCTCTAGCACCGAACTCCTCAATAGCGAGAGACACCTACTTTTCTTTCAACTTCAGCTGAAACCATCCAAGATTTCAACCGTATCAATGACATGCGATCACAATGCAAGGAAAAGAAATGAACAATTTTTTGTACCTACCAATCGAACACGGAACATGTAAGTATATTAGCAAATAGAAATTTCTTGTATGGTAAAAGTCTTGTCAAATTTGTTGCTTAGGTCGCTTTATGTCTAGTTATTTTTATTCGGATCTAGAACATACGACGAACATGAGACCATTTTAGTTTCCTTCTATACCATTCGTTTTTCTGATAAATGTAAGATTCAGACTACGGTCATTTCCTAGGAAAGAAGAAATATTTTTAAGACAGAAGTTTCTCTTGCAGCATTGTGCGAAGTACACACCCTCATTATTTGCACCCAAATCTACACAAATTATTTTTCTCTAGGAATCCATCCTCTTACGGAGGCATAGAAATAGGAAGGTGTGTGAGTGTGCCAGAGGATTCGACATTTGCTTTCTTAACGCATTTTAAGCGACCCATTCAGCGTTTCAGAATCATCAGCACTTACGTAGCTACAACACAATTGTCAACATCACAATCACCACCACTGTCGTGGTGTAGATCTATAGCACCAAAATCTCCATAAATGCTAAAGCAGCCACAATAGCCACAACTACCACACCCATGATGATGACCACAATCACCGTAGGACGACGGATTCAATTATGAACAGCATTACTTCCTGCTATCATGGTGTGTTGTGTCAATCTTTCATTGCACATCGCTTGTGTGCGACACTTTCTAAAAAATGGAACAAAATGTTTCAATAAAATGTTCTGATCGGACCACGTACTTTACGTGACTTAAGCGAAAGCCGAATAAAGAACAATAAAACCTAACAAAACGTATTTGATGTAATGTAGAGATAAACAAAGCCTCGGCTGTGAAGAGTGGACGAAAACCAACGAAGAAATGTGCCTTTGGCGCTGACAAGTGAGAAGTTAAAGAAAACAAAACTGCCCAGTACTGAAGAACAACAGTACAATTGATACCGTCAGTACCCCCATTGACCGCAGACATGTATAGTAAAGGTCTGGCGAAATTTGTTACTTGAGCTGCTCTATGCCTAGTTATTTTCGCTCGAATCTATAATGTAAGACCGTCTTAGTTTTTTGACATGCTGCTCATTTCCTTAGATGTATGCCCAAGTCGAATTACGGTTATTTTCTTGGGAAAAAACAACATGGTTTTGTTGTTTTTTAAGGTAAACTTTCCATTTGAGGTGTATTAAAAAACGCAAACCCTCATTATATTATACACGCAAAATTTACATAAATAACTTACGTTTTCTACCACCCTATGCGCTTAGGGACACACGTGGAAATGCGAGGGTGTGTGTGCTTGTGACAGTTCCCCCTCCCAAACCCCGTCAGGCAACGACGTTGGGGCAACTCAGATGGGGGCACGCCTCCCGACGAGAGAACGAGAGGGCGAAGGCGAGAAACAGTGGCGTACAGTTAAAAGGCGTCGCAAGCCTTTAGTTCCAGTAGTAGTGATGTACACGATGAACATGATGAGACACCTTCATCACCTCGTACCTCTACCGGCTATTCTGCTCCTCAACATTCTCTACGTACATCCAACACTCAGTGCTGACATCTCTGTGAGAATCGAACGACACTTCCCGTGTTCATCGAGCTCAGGTTATCTTGTTTCATCATTACTTAATTATTTCAGTTATAACTGAATTTAACAAGTATCATTTTTCTGTGATCGCTGGTACTCGCTTATTGAAAGTAGTTCATTAATTCATGTTTGTCGTCTCAACTATTCATGCTGTTCAGGCAATATGAACAGTTCAGAGGTCTTTTTTTCTCATTCTTAAAAACCACCCTCTATTGTTTGGGAACGACCTTGGTGACGACATTGATCTAACCCTGTTTCGTGCATCGTCTTATTATTCGATCACTATTGTACGACCGTGGGGCGTGTAGCGCAGTGGTTAGAGGTATCTTGCAATACATTTAAGGTCGATCCCACGCCCTAGGCCTAGCAACCGATCCATCCATTCATCCAGAATCGGCAAATTGTAACCGAACTTATCTGTGAGGATAGCAACACTGATTCGATATATCTACCGGGTAGGCCACCGCATTTTACTGTGAAGGCCAAATATGTATTCAGTCACCTCTAACCATATTCAATGAAGTCAAATCCATGGAACATCACTCAGGGATTCATTAACGCCCACAGCTTTATCCTTTTCCATCTTTCATTCTATATCCATACCAGGCTACATGAAAATTGCATTTTCTCTTTTTTCTGAACACGCTCTGTTCTGTTTACCACACGATGACCATTATGACGAAAACATAAATGTTTAAAGGACGCAGATATCAAAAGGAAATCAAAAACTGAGCCACATAAGTGATTACGATTGCTAACTGTTAAGCGTTCATCATTTTGGCAACAGTTTTTTGTGTCTTCAAGAGAACTGTCACATGAAGTAGTGGAATTGTTTCCTAAACGTGTGGTGTAAACTCTCTGGAATATCGATTAATCTAAAAAAAAAGCTCATCAAATATTATCATATGTGCCGAAATCAACTGATAGAAGTTTTTCCAATGGAATTGACGGACATTACCGGGTGAAACTGTGTGATATATATTTTTGATAAACGACAGAGGGCTTGTCTGACGAACGTTTCAACTTGTTGGCTGTTGGACAAGATAATCAATCGAAAACCGAGAACTGTGTAATAGTTTGAAATTGTTACCTATATGTTCCTGTTTATAGACGTATGCCTTATTGACTAAAGTCACAAACGTGACTGTACGACTCAGATGTTTGTAAATTTGTAGCATCGCAGCTTAATTTTATGTAGTACGGTGGTCGATCGTACTCTTTTTAAACAAGTTTAAGCATACAAAAGGCAAAGTTTCAGGAAACATAAAACCGATGAATCAATGATGCTGTATCAGGCAACAGCTGTTTGATCCCGATATGCGACCAGTGAGATGTTGATTACGTTGGCTTGGGTCGATTAGCCTAGATATGCGGTAGATCAGTAGCGCATGTAGAGCAGTGGTTGGAGGCACCGTGCAATATAGCTGAGCCGATCCCGCGTCTCAGGTTAAGTCTTCCGTCCACCCGAGATCGGGAAATTGGTGCCAGACTTGTCTGGGAGAATAACAGCACTGATTCGATGCATCGTAGACCGTCGCGAGTGTTTGTATCGGCCAGATATTCATTCAATCACCTCCAACGGTGCTTAATGAAGTGGAATCCATGGTGCATCCCTCAGGGGTTGACGAACACCAAGAGCTTTATCTTTTGTCCTTTTTTATGCAGTGAATCTACTACAAATACCATTCAAAGCACTCAAAGCACTTAAGCCTGAAGTAAGTACATGTACTAATCCTTTATGAAACTGTGATACCATCGTCTTCTTATCGTTATCAGATTGACTTAGGTTCATGGAGAAAAATGCAATTGCCAGTGAACTTTTAACACTGTAACACTAGCAATGCCGCCACACAGTTAATGGTCAACTGTTTTTAACCAGAACCAGTTTGTTTGCTCTGATATTATGTCATGATATGCTAAGGTTGACAGAAACCCTGAGGTTGGCGATTCACTCATAGAGCACTGTGTTAACCCATCAAAGAGAAGCGTTAGTGCGTGAACTCGAAACAGGATTTCGATATTGCGAAGTCGCTTGGCGATTCCAGATTCGCTACCATGCTTTGATCGGATCGGCTCTTTCTTCTTATAGCTATCAACCAGCCACCAGGAAACACAAATCAACGCATTGAGGATTTCTTTCGCAGCTATAGCAAACAATACTTATCACTTTTAGGCCCAAAAAAAGAGAACCTTCTCATCAAATTCCCATCGTACAAAACTACCGGCGTTCAATTTCACGAGGAGACAAACTCTCAGGGTCACAAATGTTTTCGAATGAGTGGTGGACGAGTAGATGTAAGTGTAATGCTCAATAAAAATGACTGAAAATCCCCTTTAAACTGAATAATTAGTAAAGCCGTCAAAATTTCTTTGTTCTTTATTTCACGCTTAAAATTTTCCTACTCTAATAGAATTTTATTAAACGCTCTGGAAGTCACTACAGATATATCCTCCTGGACTGTCTGGATTGAAAAAGTATTACGTTCATCTGGAAACACGAATTGGAATTCACGGAAAACCCGAACGATGTGTGAATGCCGATAAAAATGGTTGCGGCGGAATAGGTTCATGGTATGACGTCATTCAATCACTTTTGTCATCAAACACTGAAACATTTTTCTGTTTTTAATTTAGCGTTCACTGCGACATATGCGAAACAATGGGTGGGTCGTTGAAGAATTTCGTACAAATTTTCCAAGGAAATCGCCCAGCTCAATGTTCAAAAGAGGTATCATCTAGGATCAAGTGGTTAATATCAAGTTAATCGCGTGTGGCGCAGTGGTCGGAAGCACCCTGCAACGCACACCTGGAATCCGTCCCGCTCCCATGGCCCACCAAGCCTTCCATCCCTCTGGGGTCGAAAAATTGGTACCAGACTTGTCTCGGAGGATAGCAGCACTGGTTCGATACATCGGTAGGCCACAGCGAGTTATTGTAAAGATATGCATTCAATCATCACCAAACGATGCTTAATGAAGTCGAATGCATAGCGCATCACTTAGCGATTGATCAACACCGCGAGCTTTATCCTTTAATCCTTTTATCACTTTTTGCTAATATGTAAATATTTTTGCCAGTATCTTAACAGCGGAATGAAAAATTTTGTACTCGAATGTAAAACTTTATTTTTGAACAAACCTAACCCTTATGAAGACCTAATCGTTCAAACTTTGTAGCATTTAGGGACTCAAGCCGGGTAGCTACACTGACCTCTCATTGAGAGTATGCTTACCCACGAAAAATGAACTGCTTCCATTTTTAGACCAAGTAAGGATGTGTTTGATTGAATCACCTCGCTATTACACTGATTTCTTAACGGATTCTATTCAGAATGCTAGCCGTGCAGAGCAGCTATGGGATCTCTTCGTCAGTTCACGTGCGCGATCTGGGGTGAGCACATTCGGCTTTGTCAGCTTGGTTTTATTACACTTTTCATTCTCTAGGGTTCTGATATGTATGTACGTTTTGATTTTGTGAATATGAGAGTTATCTAGTGATAATTTATTTTACGACGTAGCATCGAGTTTGTTCTTCTTTCCGAAAAACTCCATTCTCTGTCACATTTCCAGCTTCAGTAATTCAATGACAATGAAAAAACAAGGCAAGACACTGGTTTGAGAACGATTGGAATAAGAAGAAAAATTTTTTTCAGGAGATTCCGTTAGTGATTGCTGCTCGGATTTTCGATCGCCCAATTAACCATCTGAGCCCGAAGGAAATGAATGATATACTACATAATACAAAAGAAGGAATGATTGGTTGCCATTGGATTTATGCCACAATATCACAGCAAAACTGAGTACAATCAATGTTTTGTTAGCATTTCATACTCGTGTTACTGCAGTACACCTAGTTCATTTTTTTCCTCATCTCGTTATTGTTTGAGCGCCTCTTTTTTCGATTCGGGTACTACATAAACCCTTCCATGAACTTTCGCCATCTTCTTTTACATTCATCGAATACCTTTATTGTACTGTACATTCTCAGATCAAATTTACTACTTCGACTTTTCGTTCAATAGCGTATTTTTTGTGTTCAGTGATATGTTTTCATAGACTATCGCACAGAGTATGTGAAGAATAAATTTGAACGAAATCTGAAAGAAAAAAAAGGACAGACAACTCCATCCAAATTCAGTTGTTCCAGTAAAAAAAAACACTGTGTAATGTATGGAGACTCATGAGTCCTGTGTTTCGTGTACTGCAGTATTAGTGGTGCTATGCAATAGGCATTTGGTCTTTGCCGTTCAATCCTTCACCGCAAGACCTTCCTTCCTCCTTAGGTTCGACAAATTACTACCACACTTGTCTGGAGGTGAGTCACAAGGGCAGCGATTTGCTATAACAGAAAGCTCCTGAAAGTGTCATTCTATAGAAGAGATATACATTCAATCAGTTCTACGTTGGTACAGACGAAATCAGACGCACGGCGGTTCCATACAGTCCATAATCAATGCAGTGCATACACTCATGTACTTGTGGACCTGAGCAAGAAATGAGAAAGAGATAGTCGTTGAAGTACTTTCCTAATCGTAAAGGCTGTCCGCTAAGCAAAGGTAGTCTAAAATATTTTCATTCATTTTCCTTTTATAATAAATTATGAGCAAAACCCCCAGTTTATTTCCAAAGTACTATTACAGATTCATCTCTATAAAAAAACCTGAAAAGAATGAAGCGAAGTCATTGGTAGCGCTAGCAGTTAATGAATATGGAAAAAACTTTATGACAACATTACCTTAGAGGTACATAGATTGTTCATCTAGAAAAACCTTAAGGATAAGATGGTAGTATAATGAAAAACGTGATAAATGTGTAGACAATACTTTATGAACAAAAGCCCTTTGATAAAATCTCGTCATTTTCACTGCGTCCGTTTCGTAGAATTGAGCAAAAGGTGAAAATGACTAAAATCGATGAATATTGAAAGTGAGATTTTGCAAAAAAAAACTATTCAGAAAACAAATCCAAAAATTGTGTCTAGAAAATTTTTGAAATAAACCTAATACGCCATAACATTTTCTTAGTACTATTTGTTTTTAGCAGTACTGCTCTTTATTCCAAATACAGCTTCTCCTATAGATCCACACCTTAAAAATTTTTTTAAAAAATCGCTATTTTAGTGGTTCTATAAAAGCAAAATAAAAAGCTTAAAGTCACTAAGCTATTAAACTTTAAGACTTGCTAATAGCCTTTGAACTATATAAGTAGTGTAAACACATGACTGCACCGGTAGTAGTTATATTCACAGCTCGTGAGTGAATCAGTTGAAGTACTTTGACACAATCAATCCAGTTCACTATTTTTGTTTGTTTTTTCTGTTTCTCTGATTGGAAGACGCTTGCAAAGAGTTACAATTAGGCGATACTTTCAGTATGTTCAGCTTTTTGTTATTATGATTCACTATGACTCACTAAGCCACTAATCTTAACATTAGTTCGCCTTCTCTAGATTTCCTCCTGTATTGTCAGAATTTTCATTTCTTTTCGTGGCACCTTTTCCATGTAAATCATGTTTTCGAAAACGAAACGTTTTCCAGTGAATGGATTCGATGCACGCTCATAACAGAGCCTCTTGTTTTCTGATATCCATATTTTTTGTGTATACAAGGTGTAGGTGCTCATTTCGAAAGATCTGTTTTGATATTTAATTTTATGAGCTTCAAGTCTTCTGTTGCAGGGTAAGTGTCAGTATTGTAGCTAAGAAGTATTTCTATGTGTTGAGTGATGATGCAAAACTAACCTCACTTTCCAAGAAGAGTCACCCAAGCCGAAAAAAGTTCAACCTTTTCAGCTAGAAGTCTAATTTGAGAGATAAGCTGTACCATAGCACACCCTATTCGTTCACCTGCGACTACATAACCATTACCAATATCGAAAAGGGGAGGTTGTCATTTCAAAAAATTTGTGTTGCTTTTCGTTTCCATTGAGTCGGTATAACACACTGAACAGCCGTGGTCCTCGTCCACGACGAATTCAAACATTTCTGGCACCTATCAGAGCTTCTTAGTGACTAAATGATGGGATTACGGACGTCAGAGACGAAAAACCGTATGAACAGTTCTCATCAGCAGCTCATTATGACATTACTGCAATTGCTGCTCTTTTCATTTTTTGTCTTTTTTATACCGATCATCTTTCTTCTCAGGTTCTTTTCCCATTTTTTAACATCCTCTTTGCAAAACTTCTTAACCTAATCTAGTCAAATGTAACTTTTGCTTAGTTTTTTTTATCGTCGTGGCTTTTTTTTTCTGAAATCGTTTTTCTTCATATTCACTTTAAATAAGGTTATTGAAAAACTGGTGACCTATCAGAAATGTGAAACATATGCGTATTTTAATACTGTTCTTCCCCAGAACGAGTTCACTTGTCAGGTTTCGTGCAACGTCGAAAAGTAAGCGTCTTGGCTTTTTTCTTTGTTCTGAACGAGAATGCCTAACCAAGAACAGAACATTCCTTGAATCTGATGAACCATACCGGGAAACATGCGGACATTAATAAAACGACGAAAACATAAGGCGCAGTTCATGTTGTTGTTAATGTTTTCACGAGATTTTCCTCCATAATTTTAAAACTTGCACAGATTGACGATAATACACGTTTTTCTAGATTTAAAAGTTTTCGGAGTACCTTGAAATCATATTTGTCGCGAGTTAGTAGGTAAATTAAGTAAGTAAATAAACCACTCCAGTGAACAACACATGGAAAAAACTGGTGAAATAATAAAATAAAGTGTACGAGCCACAGTCGAGGCCCGTGTAGTGCACTGGTCAGAAGAATCCTATTGTACGCACTTAATCATTGAGTCGATCCCGAACCAAAGTTGACCGGACCCTGCGTCCCTATAAAGTCGATTAGTTGCCGCCGCACTTGTCTGTGAAAAAGAAAAACAGCGGTTATGAACATTATGATTTATACGTACTTAATATCATTCCAATACGATATAGTGAAGAAGTATCACCTTTCTAGGAACAGTTGAATAAGAATACTATACGATGATATCTCAGAAATGGAGGGATTTGTTGAAATACCGTTGAAAAGGGTGAAGCTACACCATTCTCACAATTCAGTTGTGTCACTTCGCGTTGCTATTTCTTGCCAAAGTAATAGTTAAGCCTAATGTATAACGATTTTTAACATTTTCACTACAGCGTGTCATTGAAACCCAGTCGAGATGCGCACTGAAGTGAAGGTTCACGATCCGTAACCCCGCGCATGAGGCATGACGCACTGGTTTTCTAAGAATATCGCTTTGTTGTTCGGTTCCCTCATACTTTTCCATATTTCTCTAACTTGTGCATATCCGCTATGTATGTTTTTCTGTGTATGTTCTTCTTATCCATCTTCTTGGATACTCTCTTTGTGTGATCTTCACTGTCCAAAACGAATTTTTGGAAGTATAGCTGAAAATACTTATCTATGGACCAAACCCAGTACAAATTCTGTGTTTGACAAGCCATCGATTCACTACAAAGGTTCATGAAAATGTTGCGTGATCAAAAAGCTAAGTGTTTACGTAAAAGTATTGAAAGGAAAGGAATTCTGGCCAACTCTGTTCACTAAATAGTTGTTACAATACAAAAGGTTCAACCCTTCAATACCCCTAACATTTTCGCGTGACTGGCCCACCAGACGACTTGTCATTGGCGAGTACTTGAAGTCCGCACTGAAATCAAGATGTATGGCCGTGAAAGAGTCGAAGGATAACAATGACCTTAACAATATTGATTATTTCATTAAAATCCACAGTTGCTTTCTGTTTCATTCAAATATTCACTAATGTGGCAAGTTTCCCTTTGGTCTCTGCTGATTTAACCTCCACGGAAGGTTGTGCTCGAACTGAAACAGGTTATGGAAGGACAAAGGGCTTCCTTGGCATCGACATAGAAGATTGAGAACATTACCTCAAGCCAGCAGCCTCAGGGCAGCTCACTACCGGCTCCTAATTGCAGTAAACCACACGGCTTCGCAGTTTCCCACATTTCCTCCGTGTTTCTTAACCGAGAGAACTTCAGTTTAGCGAAATTCAGTGAATATTAGAGTGCCGCATAGACAACATAAGATAAACTGATATTATCTCGTTGTCGCGAAAAAAATCTACTCGTTTTCTGTGACACAGATCTATGTTGAAATCAGTGCTGGTAGTGATATAGATCGACACGGAAGGCAAGAAAATTGTTCACGGAGATAGCTGGGAATCGTTGTGATTCTCAATTTCGTTTATTGGCAAACCTGAGATGTTGCAATGATATAGTGTTTAGGATAATGCCAACAAGAATTTTAACATCAGCACACCAACTTACTATTTTCCTTAACTTTTCAAATTTTTTATAACATAAAATCACCTGTTACTTTACTTACTTCTGCACTTCGATAATCCGTCTTTACGTGTTGTCTGGGTCTAAGCACTTCACACTTCTCGTTGTCTCCCATATGCCTTCGTTAACGTGCTAAATCTTGGTCGATTGCTGTTTTCCATAAGAAACACAGATAACCGGCATTAGACGTTTTCGGACTACCACTACGGCCATTTGCTGGCTTTTTGGATCGAAGGCAAAGTTAATGCTTTGCGAGTGGAATTCGTTTAAGATGATGGCGATTTTTGCAATAATGGCGAATGCTGCGAGTAGATAAACTGCTCAAACACGATGTGACAAGCCGAACTCCACCTGTTTCTTTAGCTTTTTCAACTCCCAAATGGGGTTCTCAAAAAATTAGGATGAAAAAATGTAGAAGTTTTATTACACCGAACAATAGAAAGTGCTTGATATTGATAGGTGATCGCTTATTATGAAGTGCAACTAGTGGTTTATGACTTTCACTACTGTAATCATAAGAATTAATGATGATGAAATGACCTGTATCACTTGCTCTCCTTTAATAGCCCAGAGACAAGAAGAGGTGACGGCAATATCCCCAACCGTCTTTGTAGTGTAAGGAGAGGTCCAGTGGCCCTTGATCGCTTAGAAGGGATGAGGAACGTCACACATTCATTTTTCGAAAATTTTTAATATCAAGCTGGTGATATTTTTGCCATGAATTTGGTCTTCCACAAAATACAGTCCTAAACAGTTCTTGCCTCTTGGTTATCACTAAGATGGATCACTTGTCTTGTCTCTTCTGACTTTCATCTTCACAGTGTAAGCAGCACTGTCTCCGCTTTTTCAACGTGTATATAAGATGGAAACTCGGATATCCACTCTCACTCGTGCGGGATCATCATCTTGAAAGCGGGTTTGATAATACTGGATTGATCTTTTAGCATACTTGCATACCATTTGGTCATCTGAAGCCAAGCAGAAGTTGCCGCGGAGTCGATAAGATGAGCATGATCCTGGCTGCTTGTTACGTTGACTCGGAGCATCTACTTCAAGAAAGACAAAGGCGTCAAAACGGCAGCCAAATAGAACTTGTATGACAAACTCGTCTAAGCTGAACAATCTAATGAAGTTCTCGAGAGTCCTGTCACACTAATTTGGTCACATGGTATCGTTATATCAAATCTGTTTATATAGATGATAACGGAGTTGTAAATTTTTTTAATTTCTATTTTACATAACCCGTCTTTCACATCTACTACACGAATCGCAGCACTCCTCACATTCGATTCGTTTCCTCGCTTGCACTAACCACGAAGGTCATCGAAATTCATGCGTCTGGATTTGGAAGCTGAGTGAAGATTTCCATTTCATCGTGAATGTCTCATAATGTTGGTTGAGTCGATTCTCGTTAGAGTCCTGATATAGGCGAGCCAGACTGCTTCCACTTGAGGACAAAGAGTCATTTTTTACCAATCAAGCCCGGTACCGATTTCCCGACCCGGAGAGATTAGAGGTTTGCTGGGCCCGGAGCAGGAACGAACCAGCGGTGATCGTGATGAGCGGCATCACCACCACTGTGGAATCCTCCCCTTGCAAAGTCACTGTATAGTTTATTAAAAATCTTTGTGTTGCAAACAAGCACTCCTTAATAGAACGAAGTTTCCGTGATCACTTGATAGTTGAGAACGAAGAAGTTTTTTAAAGAAGAGAAAAAAAAAGTAGAGAATGACACGACATTTGCGTTTCTTGACGGCTTTAGGTTCTGTGAAAAAAATCTTGCACAAGCGATGCAATGATCTGGTCCCATTCATAACTTTAACAGCTTACATCTTTCCAACCGTAAATATCCGACTAAGATTGGTAATTTTTTAAGAAAATTGATGATGGACTCACGAGGAAACAACGCCGTCGACTCTTATGCCACAATATGTTCCGAATAATAGTTCTTCAACAGCTTCATAAGTAGTGCTTAATGGGTAATGCTTTTTTTTGCCAAAATTTCAACGGCCTTCCATCAATGCTGCTGCATTTAATCTGTGGTCCAGAGACGCTAATAGATGCTTACCCATGATTTCCCAGAATATACTAACAGTGTATTTCCTAGCAGCCACAAAGGTGCCTCATATAAGAGCCGGTTAGTGGCGAGGATACGTGACGCGTCATCGTGCGGAGAAAAGGGGTTTGACCGCTAACCAAAAGCGACCGTATGTTTCCCTGAGACGCAGGTGGATCCTAGGAATGGATTGGTTGTTCCTCTGCGCAGATTTGGCACATATTTTCCGTATTTACGAAGCGTATTCATGCATACGTGTGTGGGTGCGTTCAAATTTATGCGGATTGTACGCTACGAGTCAATTCGGCGAAAGCCTGCAATCAAGTGACAGAGAAGTATATGGGAGGCGGTTAGGAGTCTCCTATAACAAATAAGCTCCATGTCCACTCTGGGAGAGCCTGATGAGCTACCCGTGAGTATACCCAGCGTTCACATTCAGAGCCCAGAAAGCTATAGCTATACGTGGGCATCAAAATGCCAAACACAGAAAAAAAAACGGGCCTCATTCTCCTGACCTAGAAAAAGCACCAATTTCTCAGCGCTGGGTAGGACGAGTACGGAGAGGCTGCTAAAATCTCAGAGCCAATGGAAGCTGCCTGGATCGAGAAGAACTAAGGTGAAGATCTGTGCCTACAATGTACGTACACTTGCATCTGAGTCCCCTATAGAAGACTTGACCATGTAAGGGAGAAGGATAAGGCCCCACGTCATCGGCTTGACCGAGACGAAACGACGTCACCCATTCAACGCCGCCTATGACACCGGAGGAGAACTGTTCCTCGGAAAATGCGTCATTGGAGGAGTCGGTGGGTGGCGTCGGCGTTTTCCTCAACACGAGTTTGTCTGTGAACATCGATTCATTTGAACAACTAACAACCCGAATCGGATGTTTACGATCAAAACGATGTGGATCAATACCAGCTTTGACAATCTTCGTTGTTAACGCGCCGACGTCGAGCGACGACGAAGAAGAAGTTGAGGCGTTCAATATGGACTTGGAAGAGTTCTACAGCGAAGACCATACATTCTTCAAGGTCATCACTGGAGATTTCAACGCAAAGACTAGACCAAGAAAAGCGTCCGAAGAACGTCACACTGGGACCCAAGGATTAGAATGGAACGAACAGGGTGAGCGGGTTCTGTGTTTATCACTACGACCAAGAGCACCGAAAGTAACTTGCAATTCCAGAAGGCCCAACCCCAACACTGGAAGTGGGATTCTTCTAGCGGAAAGGGCCATACCGAAATAGACCACATCATAATAAAATGAAGGTTTTACCTAACCGATCTCGCTGTTGTCTCAAAAGTTTACACGGGATTCGACCATCTCCTCCTTCGTGCAAGATTCCATTTCTCGCAGAAAAGAAAAAAAGCCGCCAAATTCAACAGACGATGTCCTAAAACAGACAAAACACGACATAAACTGCGACTTATTCAACTCATTAGTCGGCTGTTGGAAAGATACCGTTGTCGATAACATTGACGAAGAATGCGTTCGGCTCATTCAGCATCTTTAAGTTAGCACGTGTCTTCCATGGGAACTCGTCTTTCTAGAGCAAAGAAAACTGCAATTGGGCAAAAGAGTCTCCTAACGGCATTACTCACGCGGATATCGACCACGTTCTGACAAACAGAAGATGGTGGCTACTTGTCACATCAGTAGTCCCGTCATTCTATATTGGCGCCGATGACTGCCTTCTTCACGCGAAGGTTCAATTCAGCCGTAAGCTAGAAAAGAATTCACGTCCTCGACCACGAGGAAAAACTCTAGTCGCATACGGTGAGAACATTCTTAACCAAGCACTATCAAAACGTAACTGGCAGATTAATGCAGACCTGACCGAACACTACGAGCTGCTAGTCGAAGGACTAAAAAAATTGTAATATTTTTTTCAGAATTTCGAAAAGGATTTTGCAGCATGGACCACATCCAAACCGTGTGCAAGATCATCGAAGTTTGTCGGGAATACCACTTGCCTCTAGTCTTAACCTTTGTCGCCTATAAAAAAGCTTTGACAGTGTCGAAACGAACTCATTCCTATCGGTGCTTGTCGACCAAGGAGTAGAACCGTACTACATAGGAACTGTATCTGACTGTTATTCGAACGGCATTACGAAGACACAGTTTTTCCATCGACCCCTTACCATACGCATAGGAAAATGGGCTGGTCAAGACGACGTGCTCTCGCCAGGGCTGTTTAGTGCCGCACTGAAGTTGATAATGAAGTCACTCGATTGGGATGAAAAAGGCATACGCATTGATTGAAAATTTCTATGAAACCTAAACTCATGGTGGGAATTCGAGAAAATTGAACTGGATGGCTATCTGCTTGCAGGGTAGGATCAAGCATCAATTTCCTTCTCACTTCGAGCTACTCCTTCCACTTAGTTGCAGTGCAGATGCGATCCGATCTTTTTGCTTGAGGAACTGAGGGGAATTCGGCACAATTTTTTTATATGTAGCTGTAGCTTTGTACCAGCTGATAATAACACCGACTGACCATCAGCATCGTGTATAAAAGGGCATCATCAAGTGAGTCTGCCTCATTCGAGGAAATGGCCCGCTGAGAAAGACTGAAGGAAGACTCGACACGAAAGCGAAGCCGCCATATCGAGACGAACAACGAGCGTGGACATCGACTGGGAACATTGGCTCTGATGAAGACGAAGACGTCGAAACGTTAGCCGAAAATAAATATATTTATCAACCTCGCGTAAGCTCATCAAGAAACAATACATATTGATTAGTCATGCCGAGGTTAAAGCAAAGTCGGTTTCGAAATATTACAATTTTTTTAGTCCTTCGACTAGCAGCTCGTAGTGTTCGGTCGGGTTAATCTCGTTAATCTGCCAGTTACGTTTTGATAGTGCTTGGTTCAGAATGTCCTCACCGTATGCGACTAGACTTTTTCCTCGTGGTCGATGACGTGAATTCTTTTCTAGCTTACGGCCGAATTGAACCTTCGCGTGGAGAAGGCAGTCATCGGCGCCGATATAAAATGACGGGACTACTGATGTGTCAAGTAGCCAACATCATCTGTTTGTCAGAACGTGGTCGATATCCGCGTGAGTAATGCCGTTAGGAGACTCTTTTGCCCAATTGCAGTTTTCTTTGCTCTAGAAAGACGAGTTCCCATAGAAGGACGTGCTGCCGGCATTAGTGCTGCGAGAAAGTTTCCATCCTCGTGTTTTTCGCCTAAAACAGAATTTTTGATCCTGTATTCGCTTTCGTACCTTTCCTACTTTGATTTGAAACACACCAACGCACTGCGGACCTGCGGACCAAGAAACATTTTAATAGCACGTAATATCTAATGTAGACATAGTGATAAAAATTATGTGTATTCTTTGAAAAATACGCCGTTATATACGTCACCAGTTCGTCATGTCAGAAAAAAGTTTATCAAACCATCGATTGGAATTAGTACGACATTATTTTTTTATATATAAGAAAGCCAAAACTTCAGCAGTGATTAGTTAACCATTGTTCTTTTCCTTCAAAACTCTGTCTCGGTCGAACTCTCAACGTTGACATCACTTACAGGAATTTCTTAAGATAACCTTGTGCAACCTTAAAAATTCAATAGGGCGTTAAATTTTATTTGGTAGTCTAAAGAAGATATTACAACATTTAACCAATAAAAACTCCATAGATTCAGTCTCAGACGAATTTGGTACCAATCGGCAAGGTCCGAAAGGAAGAAAGCTTAAAATTTAGTGAGAAAATCCATGTCAGATTACTTATAAAATACTAGCAAACCTGTGAGGAAAAAATCGTTTGAGGGAAAAAATTAATCGTCATATAGAAGTTAAAGTTTTAAAGAATATGCGACGAACTTTTCGGATTCAATCAATGAGCATATTATTCGTGCTCTATTCGTGTTGCTGAATATTACATATTTTTACGCCTGTAAATTACGGTTAACGATCAAAAGCTGTCATGTCCACATGTTCTATCGGTACTCGATTCCACTTAATGACTTATTATACACTCTATTTATGACTATTTCTCTTCTTCCTTCTGTAATTCATAAATTTCCTTCGATCGAAAACGTTGTATGTCTTCACTTGTTGATAATAATAGAATTTTAAAAAGCGGACAAAACAATATTATAAAATCACCTCTCAGTGGTAGTTTTTTCTCGAATGTATGATTTTTTTGAAGAATATGATACTGAGACGAGTGCTTTGAGAGTACACATTTCACCAGACGGTGGAAAGTCGAACGAATGAATAAGATGTTGTTCGAGTTTTGTGAGTGAGACGACCGACGCCGATGACTGATATTTCAGAATAGCGTAAAGTGATAAGAGATAATCGATGTTTCGAACCACCATCACTCAGCCCACGTTCAATCGACGGTGTCGATTGACGACGCTGGTGTCAGCGACGTCCGGTACTGTGAAACGTTCAACATTCTTCTAGAATTCTGACAATCCGACCGTGTATAATTCTCAATCAACATTCTTCTTCAGAATTCTACCATAGTAATCAAAGTTGTTCGACATTCATCGGTATTCGTCTTCACTTGTGGGTAGACTATTGAGCAGATTTTTGCTCTGATACACTGATATATCGTGTCGTTATCATAAGGGAATGAACACATGTTACCACAGAAATGATGTGACAAAGGTTGACGTGGTTGTTTCTATTATATTTTTTTCTTACATTCTATTCATTCTTTTTGCCAGCTTCCTGTTCTTCATTATTTTTCCTCATCTACTTCTTTACTAGGTGGAATAGATATCACTAAAATTTTTTAAATTTCTATTACTCCCACGATTAACATACAGCGAAAATGTCAATAATAACTTTGCTTTGACTGGTAGAGATTCCTTTAATATCTAATGCGACCGACTACTTCCTACTGTAATAAAGAGAACTCTAAAAATAGCATTGCTTCCTTTTTTGTTTTTGATGATGAGAGCTTTTGTTTCCAAGAGCTCTTCACTAAACTAAAGACAAAATTTGTTCCAAATTCACTTCTATTCAATTTTTAAGAGATTAAAAAAAAAGGCTGTGAACAAATCGTTGTATTGTTTAAGGAGCACTTGAGTAACCAGCTACTGCGCTGGATATGCGAAAGAATTCCGGACGATGATCCGATACGAATTAGATCATTGGAAGACTACAAGGAAATTCAAAGCCTTGGCAAAGGAAGATTTGGTGAGGTAAATATTTAGACATAAAATTCTTCACACGTATAAAACTCTAACAAGTATTTAAGAATAAACCACTATCTCAGCTCATTTGAGCTTATTTAGCTTCGGTAAAGGTCAGTGTTTCGAAAAGTAGAAATTTCTAGATTTTTGCATAGGGGAAAATCGCTTTGTAGTTTGAATAAATGGTAGTAATTGGTGGAAAGGAGGAAACGTCACAATTTATAGGTGGTGAAATTTTTGAACACGTCAAAAATAGTGCATATGACAGTGAAACGTGTTAAATTGGAAATGTTCGATCACTGGAGTCAATCTGGCTATCGAATTTCACAGGTGTTTCAAATTTACGATACTATCAGAAATATTTCATTGTCGTTTATTGTTTTCATTATTGATAATTTTCTTACTGTTTTGTTATTACAGAGACTGGACGTGTTCATTGATGAATTTCGACATTTACATCGAATTAGTCTGGCGAATAGTAAAATCGCTAATTTCCATGGGTTGTATGCTGATGAGTGAGTGAACGTACTTTTTGTGCTAATGTAAATCTGAAGGGCGCGTGTGGCGCAGTGGTTGGAGGCGCCTCGCAACATACACATAGGATCGATTCCCGCGCCTCTGACCCACCAAACCTTCCATCCTTCCGGTGTCAGCAAACTGGTACCAGATTTGCCCGGGAGGATAGCTACACTGGCTCGATACATCGACAGGCCATCGCGAGTCATTGTAAAAGCCAAATACGCATTCATCATTCATCACCTTCAACGACACTTAATGCAAGTCTGAGAAATCGAATCAGGACAAACCGTGGTTGAGTACGTCTTCCAAGATCATGGCATAGTAGGCGAATTTGCTTGCTAAGCTTTCAAACGACGTAAAATCATTTCGAATTCTTATCGAAGCTCGACCTCAATTGGAATGGTATAATATAATTCATGTGCAATAAGTGTAGGTTTAAAAAACGCTTCGATGGTTAATAAATCGAACACAGTGTAATAACCCAACATATTTCCTGATCTGCAACAACATGTCGAGTTTATGCATTTGAAAAAGATCCTATAAAATTTATGGTTTTGTTTCTTTCTTTGTAACCAACAGATTTCGCCGTAGTCCGACAGAATCGAATGACTCATGGCGCTGATCATTCCCTGAGGGATGCGCCATAAATACGACTTCATTAAACATCGCTGGAGGTGACTGAATGCATATCTGGCCTTTCAAATGACTCGCGGCGCCCTACTGATATATCGAGTCAGTGCTGCTTTCCTCCCAGACAAGTCTGGTCGCAGATTTGCAGACCCCGGGTGGTGGAGAGCTTAGTGGGTCTGGAGCACGGGTATAATCCCATGTTTATTGCAGGATGCTTTCGACTACTGCGCTAAAGGAGCCCTTTTAGTCTCTGTAATTCGATTATCTAAGCTTTCTTCTTAACCATTAATGTAACCAAGGTAGTGATAACTTTGCCAGGTGAAAGCAAGTGCAATTTGTGTTTTCCAGAAACATTTTCTAATATCTTTTTTTGCATGACTTGTCTTTCCTATGTGCTCTGCGAGCCCCAGCATTCTCGCATTTGATTCGCTTACTTACAAACAACGTGCACGTTTATCTTCAAAATTATCGGGTTTGAGTTAGGCTACTGCTTAATAATTTCTTCTCTTTTCTGAATGTCGTTGAACGCTGCTGAAGTGGATTTCCAATGAAGTGTGGTACCTATCTGGATTGTAGAGGGTGAACCAAGCAGAGGGTGAAATCTAGCAGCAATTTTCTAACTACGGACACATGACAGTGAACTTGGAGCGAAATCGAACCAGTGCTGCATTCATGATGAAGATCATCACTACCACTGCGTTGCTTTTTTGAAATAATGCTATTAATTTTACTGTGTTTACTATTCAGAACAGCATTCAAGAGATCAGAATTAGGAAATCTAGCAAAGATTCACGTTCTCTGTTTCAAATACTTTTGCTTAATGTGTCTCGCCTATCATTAGGAACACTAATACTCGTGTACTCCGATACCTACACGCCCAGTCGTCACTGGTTGTGCGGGCCCCAGCATATTCTTCACTTCGTGGAGTCCCCAGGTCAGCCAGGCTAAAGTCAGCTCCAGGTCGCCACCACCACAGGCAGTCGCCGCCTCTGTGGATCAGTGGAAGATTTGTCACCAAGCGACTACTCTTATATTAGGACGGTAGTGGATCCACTTATTGGTTCACCCTTAGCTGGACTTCCTGTAGGAAACGCAGCACTCCTTCCTAGCTCGGGAGACCCTGCGAGATGGGATGAATCCCCTCGCTGTGAACAGCAGCTCGACACCCAGGAACACCTCCTAGCCACGATGAGACGGTAAACCGTTGGGAAGAGGGTCACCAATAGAAAAAAAATAGAATAGACCACAAAAGGTATTTGGGAAATTCTAAGATGTTTGTGAATTTGCAACAAGAGAAATTATATATGAATCGAAGAATGCCAAAAATATTTTTGCCTTTCCATTTTTTCAAACATATTTTAAACAAGTAGCGCGAATGGTGCAGTGTTTGTAGGTGTCCTGCTATACACATGGGGTTCGAACCCGCGCTCTGAGCTCGCCTAGCCTTCCATCCCTACGCATTGGTAAATTGGTACTGTACCTGTTTTGGAGCATAGCATCACTGGCTACATCGGCAGGCCGCAGCGAGTCATTGTAGAGGCCACGTGTGCAATTCAATCATCTACAACGGTCATTGATGAAGACGAATATACAGCGCATTCCGCAGAAATTTAACAAGCCGTGAGCTTTGTTTTCATCGTAAGCATATCTTTCACTGATATATCAGTTGCTGAACGCATTGATATCAATTTTAACACCGTTGCGATGACATCATTATTTACATATTTGCTTTCAAAGATTGTCCATCGTCACCTTTGATTACAAGTTGTTATCACGTCATTAGCTGCAGCACCAAGAAGTCGATTACTCTTTTATGGTATGAGCTTTAACACTCATGCGATGACGCATAATTTCGCACTTTTGCGTAGTGGACGGCGCATATTTCTTTGCTGTGTTCACTATGGCACCTATGAATCTTATGCTGGTCACTCCGGCAATTTTCATGCAGCTCCACCTTTTTTATTGTGATTTTTCTTCTATAAATCGTTCTCTTATCCTGTATATTATCCATGCTCTTCTTACACACCCTCTCATGTTTTTTGGGCACGTACATCTCTTGTGCATGAAGAAAGACACCCGTCGGCTAGGCAACTGTATAGCTGTTAATAATAAAAGATATTGCTCTCAGCGTGGATCAATCTCTGAGGGATGCGCCATGAATTCGCCTTCATTAAGCATCGTTTGGAGGTGATTTAATGCATATCTGGCCTTTACAATGACTCGCGATGGCCGGCCGATGTATCGAGCCAGTGTTGCTATCCTCCCAGACAAATCTAGTAACAGTTTGGATACTCCGGAAGCATGGAAGGCTTGTTGGGCCATGGGCGCAGAGACTGACTCCACGTGTGTGTTGCAGAGAGCCTCCGACCACTGCACCACACGCGCTGTCTATGTATTAGAATTTAGTTAAGTTGTATAAGTTCTGCAAGTAATATTACGATGTTTCCCTTCTAGTTTTGATATCCTTTTATTCCAAACAATATCCAAAAGTGATCATAGCTGATTAAAATTAGATAGCAACGAACTGCTTCTTAAAAATGATGCTGCTCACTGCATGCGGTGCAGGTTCTTCGAAGCAGGGGCCTCTTCACCGGCTGCACGCTCTAGCGGCAGACTCTCCTCAGCAGCAATAGTCTCTCACTGCGAAGTGGAAAATTAGCGAAAAAATTATTCAGCCGATATCCGCCCATGGACGGTTCCCGCCATAGTATTTACGTTGGCTACAGGTTAAGCTATCGTTTGATTATAAGAAATATGGGAAGACATTTACCCGGATCAATCCCGTTGACGGGTGATTGCTGATGGCACTGATCAGTAGAACCATCTGAGAGAGAGGCGAAACGAAGGATCCGCGTGGTGTGGTGGTGAACGCGCTAGGTCCCGGAAAGGGTAATAGCACTTTCGTTTCCCACCGCAGTTGCCTGCGGTCCGTAGTTTTGCAAATATCTCAGCATCATTGTGGCTGCAGGAAGACAGTTCTATTTGTTTAAATAAACCACTAGAAAAAAAAGGCACCTGTAGCTGTCTTACCGGCCGCTCCTGCTAGCCATTATGACACTCATAAGTGTCATTTAGATTGTTAGAAGTGCTTCGAGGAGGGAAGCAGTGAAACCTTTTCGTGAAACGCATACAATTTTCGAATTAGTGAAGACTGAACAAATGCTAAACTATTGACCTAGAAGTCTTATGTATGCCGATGCCGTAAGAGACCAATTTTCTAAAGGAAAAAAATTGCTCAATTGAACGAAAAATGATGGCAATGTAAAAATTGATCGGATGATTGTTCGACATTGTGAAACGTAAAAGAGTCTGCTTTCAGGTCTCAGTTATTAATTTTCACGGAGTATTTGCCTAATGGTTCTGTAAAGGATAGAATTTTAAATAATAATATGAATGAAAAAACCGCTGTACACTACTTTATTGACGTAAGTTTTGGAAATAGAAATCGATTCATGACAGTTATTGATTGTTCTCTTGTTTTCTTCTCTTTTTGTTTCCATTCACTTGCTCTACGATATATAAGGTTTGATTAATGATAGCCAATTTTTGGTGAGTTCTGGATCGAAGAATTTTAAAAGCCTTGAGCTGTGACAAAACTTACTTGTTATTTCAATATTTTGATGTCTCTACAAGACGTTTAATTCTGCGCATACATTTTCATTTTCTATTTCTTGCTTTATTAAAGTTGACAGTTGATGAATCTAGGAAGGATGTTTAAGAAATGTTTTTGAAGGGATAAAAACTATTTTGCTGATTTTAAGAGCTGCTAAGCTCCAGGAAGAAAAAAGATCTTTGGCGGCATTTCATCAAAAGTCTATACAATGCCCTCAATTTTTACACTGTTTCGATTCCAATTCATTGTTGCTTTTCAAATCTGAATTGACATCGTGTGCTCTCCGGATAATCAACAGCTCTTCTTTCCACATACAGTCATCGATCCTTATGTAAAACGTTGATATAAAGCCTAAAAGTTCTAAAGCTCTAGGCGTTGATCAATCCTTGTTGGATGCACCAAGCATTCAACTTCATTACGTATCGTTTGGACGTCATTGAATGCATGTCTGGCCTATCTGGCCTCGCGGTGGGCTACCAATGTATCGAGCCAGTGCTGCTATCCTCCCAGAGAACTCCTGTACCAATTTGCTGACCCCGCATGGATGGAAGGCTTGGTGGGCCATGGGCGCAAAGATCGATTCCACGTGTGTGCTGCAGAGCGCCTCCAACCACTGCGCCACAGGTGCCCCTAAAGCGCTGACATATCGTAATAGATCTATAATTTTTTTCGTAGAACCTGCCTGTTTTAAGCAATTAACGACTTTCATATAAAACTTTTTTTGTACGCGACCATAGTAACAAAGCAGGTAGTAGTGTAGTACATTTAAAGCAATAGAACAAAGCTTCTACTACAAGTGCTCTAAGTTATCAACTCCACAAGTTTCATAAGCGCCTAATGGTATTTTCTGAAAAAATTAGCATTATTTGACTGGTGGACGAGTTTTGCGTCCTTTGCAGCTGGTCTAAAATTAGGCATCATTTACTGCGAACTCCACTTGAAGACGTTTCTCAGACATCATGACTTGATCACGGTGAAAACAAAAAAAATATTTCTCAAGTGATTATGATTGGTGACATTAAGAGAGTAATCTTACTCTTGTTGCCTCCTTCCTATGAAACAACTAGCATAGAAGGGCCTCAGAGAAGTATTTCAGGCTCTCAAAGCGTTGAATTATCTTCACACACTTGAACCGCCAGTTATTCACAGAGATATTAAAGGTACAATGTTTTCTCCACTGCTCCAAAATCCGCTGTTTATGAGCTGGTAAAGTAATGTCCAATAACACCATATGGCCATAGTTTATTTTACTGATTTCGCCAAAGTTAGGCAAGATAAAAATTGGAAACTCCTTCAAAAATACAGTGATGCCAAGACATTTGCAAAACTTGGACTCCATGTCAGATTCGAACCGGTTACTCCCTTTTCTTGGAGCTCACGTGTGCAGTGAGTAGCATTTAAGGAGCCTGGCTTTTGAAAATATCTCAGCATCATTGTGATTATATTTCACACATTGCCCTGCTATTAAAAAAGTAATAGAGGGTAAATAAAGTTATACGTTGTGGTTTCAACCTCAGCCTACGCTTAACCGGATCCTGTACAGATTTATCCTAACTAGATCATTCCCGTTGACGGGTTATTGCTGACGGTGTAATTGGGGTAAAAAACAGGCTTAGAGAAAGACAAAGCATGAGGCTCGATGCTGAAGTGGATAACACATGATCCTTCGGAAAGGGTAATCGCCAGTTCGAATCTGGCCTGGGGTCTCGAATTTGCATATATTGCATATATATTTTGCACTCATCATCGTTATGTTTGTACTTCAAATAATACCATGCCATGAAAAAACGTGGGCAGTAAATAATGGTATACATTAATTCAAAACCTTTTTTTAAGTTTCCATGTAAGATTGTATTTAATCTTCTTTTTCCAGCCGCAAACCTTTTGCTGACAATTAGCGACAGTATAAAATTAGCGAATTTTGGCCTAGTGAGAGATCTAGCTATTGATGGTTTCGGTATTGCCGTTGCTTCCGACATTTCGCTCGATTTCAGAGGTATTTTACGTAGAAGATTGTTGATAATTTGAATCAAAATATAGAATTCTAGTTGTCACTAATCGTAAATTCGTACCAGTGAAAAATTTGTTTCTAACGAAACATTTACTATGCCATAGCTTTTTTCTAAATTTCACTTCATCAACCAACGTACGAACCGCCACAGTCGCTACAGCTGTCCATGTGTTATCATATAAGTTTCGGCATTCCACTCTTACAAAAACTTCTATCTTTGAGCCCGATAGAGTCATGGAAAACCCTTTTGACCGGTTCTTCATTGATGAGCGTTTTTTATCGAAGGAATTTACCACAGATGATTGATGAAGTGGTAACATATAGATAATCAGTTTGACGAGTAAGGTGCTTGTGATAGAGTTTCGTACTCCGCCTTGCTCAGCTTCTGGATCGTCACGTGCCGACATCGTAGCTATCGTTTAGCAAGTTGGTTTTTGCCAGTTCACACTCCGTTGTTTTAAATATTCGCTCTCTATAATAATTTGGCCAAGATATTATGACGGCTTTATCTTGATGCAAAGTTGGCACGGGGAAGTGTTTTGGAGCCTTATCATTCCCTAAATATTGCGACAAGTGTTTTTATATTTGGTAGCCCGAAATTGTGCTTGGATTTGCTTATTTGGCGTATTTAGATAGTAGCCGTAGATAACAACGAGTTGTCCGCAATCTTGCTCATCGAGAAAAGATCTTTTGTCTTCATCTTGAGGTCCGTGTCTCCAATGTTGATCGTTAGCAGTCACCGATGACCTTGTTTGATCCAGGGATTAAAACTTTTGTTTGGATAGAATATCCAAAGATGCAGTACATTAGCAAAATTGAGGCGGTGAAGGAAAAATCGAAAATATAGGATAATAATACGTATAATTATGGTGCATTTCATTTTAGAAAGATAGGGTTTATTACTGAATTGAAGAAATACTCAAAAACATTAACTTTAGGCACACTTCTGTATGTTGCACCAGAAATTTTAATAAGCGAACTAGGACCTGGAAATCGCAAAGCATACGGAAAGCCAGCCGACGTTTGGTTTGTAAACATTAAACAACACAGTACTGTCGTTTGTTACAACTTTTAATTGACTTAAATTGCTCTACAGATACCGTTAACCATCATGCTTCGCCTGTGTGCGCGTGTGTGTGTGTGTGTGTGTGTGTGTGTGTGTGTGTGTGTGTGTGTGTGTGTGTGTGTGTGCACGCTGGATTTCTTGTGATTAGCAGTCACAATGCCAGACACCTCAAACTTGGGTAATTAAACCGTTTATCATAATTATACAACAATCATAACTATACAACTCTACAAATAATGCAACAATGATACGGGTAATGAATAGACGCAGCCTGATCACTGATATTCGGGCTGCTTATGAGTGAAGAGATTAGCATAACAGTACGACTGTATGATTACTGCAACGATGATACGATAATGTGTGATATTTGGCAATCTGTAAGCTGGGTGGATAAGAGTGGGATTGAAATGGTAACAAATGATACTCTTGAAGGTATTAACGCGGACACTAGGGTTGGAGCACCGAGGAATTGAGGGACCGGAAGCAGACCGATCGAACGCGGCTAACACTTCCGGACCAGTCCTATGGGCTGCCTGTATTACATCTGTAGTGGGTGAAGCTTTGCCAGAGAGCACTAAAGACGGCGTCCGGAGAGGGGTTGCATGTAGAAGGGTGCAGGTGTTCGGAGACTTTTTTGGAACGACAGATGCTGAAATGTACATTCAGCTGACTGCTGCTGATTCCCTTTCCAGCCACCTGCGAGGCAATTGCATGAAATGGTTGCTAAGAGATGATTTACCGAATGTGCAAGAATAGATGTATAACGATTACAAATAGACAGGTGTTGTAGAAGGCATAAGGTTATAATTGTTTTACATAGAGAGCATTCCAATATTCATGAAGAAGGTTCTCTATAGTGTGTGTATATCATATTCCTTCATTTCTGAAGTAATTCTTCTCTTGACTGGGTTTCCACATAGAAATGCGAACTCATTTTGGGTCTACATAACTTTGCGAGTATATAAACCCTCTGTGAACGTGGGACCCAAGAATTTTAGTCGCGATGACGCAGTAAAGCAGATTTGGATTGAGCAAATGTATAAGAACGGTTGAAATTTTATGTTCCTCAAATTTTAGTTGAAGTATCCCTTAAGCAGGGGCGCGTGTGAAGCAGTGGTCGGAGACGCCCTGCAACACAAACGTGGAGTCGATTCCTGAGCCCATGGCCCACCAAGCCTTCCATCCCTCCGAGTTCAGCAAATTGGTACCGGACTTGTGTGGGAGGAAAGCAGCACTGGCTCGATACATTGGTAGGCCACCGCAAGTCATTATAAAGGCCAGATATGCGTTCAATCACCTCCAAACGATGCTTAATAAAGCCGACTGCATGGTGTATCCCTCAGGTATTGATTAACGAGGGGAGTTTTATCCCTCATCGTTTTTATCCCTTAAGCGTTATAGGATTTTTTCTATAATTAAGATGTTTTCCTATACACAGCTGTGGTACGTGTTAGAATATAGCCGAAAAGGCTTAATTTGGTGGCGTAGTTCATCGAAACAAGTACTTTTCTGGACTGTACAAACTCTTTGTTGTGTTAAGGCCGTTTTACAGGGCATTAGGATGCACATTAATCGAAATGTTAACAAAATATCCACCACATTTTGAATATTTCGGACAAATTGAAGGTATTCAGAAAGAAATTCTCGATAGAGCCTCAGGTGATCCAAAAAATGTAAGTCATTACCATTGTTTTCGTATTATAGTTTTCCATTAGTTTATTCAGTAGCATTTATAATTGAAACAGTGCTATTTGGAAAATCTAAGGGCTTTTATGTAGCTGACAAACTATGTGTAATTATTTCATGTTTACCTTAACAAGAGGAGGCCATTAGCACAATAGTAGTGACGTCCGTCATCACGAGCATGGTGCTAGTTCGATTCCGCTCCAGGCCAACCAAGTCCCTCATCCCACCAGGGCGAAAAATTGGCACCGGACTTGCCTGGTAAAGAAATCACTCTCTGCAATCCAATTGGGAACGCTCCAGTCCAGCTATCTCAAGAGCCGATGGAGAATTGCTCGACCAGCAATCTACGACATTCAAGATGAAATGAAAATCCTGAAGCAGAAATCGAAGTTACGCATGAAAGCGGAAGATCCTCGTGGACAATGGATGCGAGGAAACGAATAGAATGTGAGAAGTGCTGAGATCCTCACGGTAGACGCGAAGACCGGTCATATGGAATAAAAAATTGCCTTAATTAGGCAGTGGTCGGATATTTATATAAGCTTTTTGCAAAACAAAAACAAAAGTATTTTTTAAAGAAAAGTCTTATTAGAACCTATGTTATTCATAATCTGTGCATTTTTAAGAGGCAAATACCGTACGATTATTGAAAAACACAATGTGACGTGATTTTAATTGCAGTGGTTACCATACTCCGCAGATGTCCTCGTGCCCACCTGCTCATCGTTTGTTCATAAATTGGTGGATGTAATTTTTGAACGTGATCCTAAAATTCGACCTAACACCAGTGAACTATGCGATATAGTACAAACTCTTGTGAACGCTAGGATAAACCGATTTCCAGAATACAATCCAAGCATGATCGTAAGAATATTCGATTTATTTATTTTCTGTGTTAAATGATGCAGCATGCTGTTAATGTTTATCATATAAGTGCTGATTATGTGAAAAAATGTTGATGATTGATCGTTCTCTAATCCAAAAGTACATTACAAGTATCACAACTGAGCAGAGCACTGCTTCAAATGTGGTAGTCAGTATGATGTTGTGTCAGATCTGTTTTCTGGCTTTTTCTCAGCAAACGCAACAGAAACGACCTGCAAATCCTGTAAACTGACATCTAAGTTCTTGTCCTTTATCCGATATGCAGTAGCAATCATTCTACGTTAGCTTAACGGTCAAAAGTAGTCCGTGATGGAGTCAAACACCATCTTAACTCGTAAATTTAAAACGTGAAACCAATTAGAACAAGAAAAGAATAGGTAATGAAGGAGGTCACTGGTTCTGGATGAAAAAAAAAGTATCCGCGAAATATCGTGAAGCTTGCCATTTGCTTTGAACATTCATCAAGTGAGCAGTTTGACTTATGTCAAACCGCGAAGCCTTATTGAGCGAGAGGTGGGGGACTGAACAACAAAAGACCGACTTATCGCGAAGCGCTGCGTACTTCTAACCACTGCGCTATATGGGCGCTATAGTAATAAACAGATAATCAACTCATCACTTGCAACAACTGCAAAATTTCTATCCGTCTTTCAGAGCGGCGCTGTTTTCTTTGATGCGGAAAGATCAGAAGTGGAAACGTTCAGTAACAGGGAGAACGTGACGAATTCAACAAAAAATGTGCTGGAGACATATGCTCCACTAGAAACTTTAGAGAATGGTGTCATGAGGAAAAAACGAAAGACTGAACGAGTAAAGTCAAAGAGAGGTGGTCTGGAAAAACTCTCGCTGACAAGTATATTCTTTCTCTCTCGGGCACTATACTTTGCAGGTATACTCCTTGCTCTCTCTCTCTCTCTTTCTTGACATTTTATATCTATTGATTCAAATCAATTCTGTTGTGCTAGCAGTTTTCCAAGCAAAAAGCTACTTTTTCTTAAGAAATTTCACTGCGTTCTTGTATTTTTGCATTTATAGACTGTTCCAACAAGCTTGCTGTGGCAAATTCCATCCAGCTTTCTGAAAACTGAACCTATAGAGAAGAATACCTGAAACTTACTTGAATGCTTGAATGGCCCGTCCTCAATGGTTGTGCGGGCCCCAGCATAATCTCTAATTTTCGGTGATTCACAGATTAAGCCATTATGGTTCCCTGGAGTCCCTTGGACAGTCTAGCCAATGTCTGCCCCAGGTCGTCACTACAACAGGCAGTCACAGCCCTTGTGGATCACAGGGAGATTCAACAACATGCGACTTTGATATCAGGACGGTGGTGGATCCTGGTATCGGTTTACTCCTAGCCAAGCTTCCTGATGGAAACGCCCAACTCCTTCCAAGCTCGGGAGACCCTGCCAGGGATGAATCCCCCGCTGTACATCGCAGCCCGACACCCAGGAACACCTCCGAGCCACGATAAGGCGGTAAACCGTTGGGTGGAACTTGAAACTTACTATCTACAAAAGTAGCATTGTTCAATTCTTTTTCAAATGGTCATTCATGACAACTGGAATGAGAAAATTTGCTTGGCATTGTTTTTTAAGAAACGATTCGTAAAACATATCTTTAAAGACAACGAAAAAAGTGAAGAGGCCTTTCCGGTTACTGATTAACTGGAGACAAATCTTTATCTGTGTAAAAAATCTATGAAAACTGTAAAACCCTGGGTTAATCTTCACCTCTAGATTAACGATAAAAAATCTGCTTTACTTTGCATTCTTGTAAAGTAATAGTTACTATACAACACAATGCACCAGAAGATGCAAGCTCTGTATTAGCCCCAAATAATCAATATCCAAACTTTGCACAGCCGCACCTCCACCACTGACCACTTGTTATGGTGTTTGTATGAGCCGAGTCTTTACGAAATTCTACTCGAATTATCCTTTTAACTGTGGAGAATCTATCAAACATCAATGAATTGAATTCTAGGCATCCTTGGAAAATCCATTTTGTACGTCGTATCATTCCTTCTTCTTGGACTGGGAATATTGACATTCTTTCTATTGGCATCATTCTGTATTGTTTTATCGTTCCGCTATCTCATTAAACTAACCTGCAATTGTGATCTCTGGCAGCCACAATATATAATAATTAGTGGAATACTTCTTATTCTTCTATTCGCTTTGATGTTCAGGTAAGTATAAAATCTGATTCTTCAGAGAAATGAAATGGTTAAAATAAATTCACAGTGTTCATCATTCCTGTAGCGATTCATATCTTAATTTCAAATGCCAATAAAATTATTTTTCATTTTCAACGAAGAAATGATAACCTTATGAGTTGCTTGCTAAACAATAGAATTAACACATTTCCCAACCCAATTTTATGTCAATTTTGGATACTTACTTGGATACTTGGTTGTCCGTCTTCACGAGCTGTGCGGAACCCAACACATATGCCATTCGTTCCTTTCTCTCGCATTCGTAGTCCATGGTGGTGGTCTTGTTCGAGCATGGTAGCGCTTGCGAGTCTCATACCGTGATATGTAAAACTACTGCAGCTGCGTGTACAGCTGAATAACTTTGTTTACGAACACGTCCGCCCAACGCGTAGGTGGTCGTCCGAGGGGACGTTTGAATTCTCTTGGAGTCCACTATACTGTTTTTTTCGTGCATCTGTCGTCGGCTCTTCTAATTATGTAACCGGCCCGTTTATATTTCGCTATCGATGTATATTCGCTTGGATTTCGAAGATGTAAATGATTTCGAAGATCAGAGTTTCGCATACCGGCTAGATTTTGAGAGTGCCGGCTATGTTTCAGAAGACACCGCCCGGGCGCTCTGTGAGTAATGCGGAGCACTGTTGACGTGGTTGAAGTATCAGCCCACGTCTCTCCAGCATAACAGAGCTCTAGGAGGACCGTAGAATCAAAGAGATGAGCGCGGATTTTCGGGTCCTTCAGTTGGTCGGTGGCTTCTTTGAAAGGCTCGAATGCGGCCCAAGCTGCTTTCTTTCTTCTGTCTAGTTCCTCCCACATGCTGTTTTCCATGTTTATTGATAGTCCAAGGTGTACGCACGAGGTGGTTAATGCAATCAGCGTGCCATCCAATTCAATTTCTTCGCCTTCCCACCATGGGTTTTTCATAAACTGGGTCCTCTTTCGATTTATGCAAAGTCCGATCTTTTTACCCGCTTCGTTCAGCTCGTTGATCATCACCTCTGCTTCACTAGTACTTTTTGAGAAGACGACGATGTCGTCGGTAAAACGAAGGTTTGATAGGAATTTTCCATCAATACGTATGCCTTTCTCATCCCAGTCGAGTGATTTCATTATCCACTGCAGTGCGGTAATGAACAGACTTGGCGATATTGTGTCGCCCTGTCGAACCCCTTTTTCTGTGAGTATGTTAAGAGGTCTATGGATGAGCTCTATTTTCAAAATGCAGTTCTGATAACAGTCGGATTCTTATATGGGACGGGTCCACTCCTTAGTCGACGAGCGCTGATATGATTACATTCGTTTCGACACTATCACACCCCTTTTACAGTGGATAAAGCTTGAGACAAGAGGCAAGTGGTATTCCTGACAAACTTCGATGACTCTGGACACGGTTTGGATGTGGTCCATACAACAAAATCCTTTTCGAAATCCTGCTTGCTCGACTGGTTGCGCCTCATCCAATGTCCTTGATATTCGCGAAAGGATAATTTTCATGAAGAGCTTGTAGAGTACACTCAACAAACATATGGGACGATAGTTACGAAGATCCCTTCGGTCTCCTTTCTTGAGCAGGATGACCTTTCACGACCTCCTTCACTGGTCTGGAATTTTTTCCTTTCGAAGGTAGACTGTCATATGATTTTCGAGAAGTACATTTAAATTGTGGCTTCCAGCTCTAAGGAAGCTGGCGGTAATGTTATCGGGTCCTGGAGCTCTCCCTCTTTTCGTAATTCCTATCGCAACTCGAACCTCCAACGGAAGAATTCCAGGTGGTTTTTCTCCAGCGGGAATATTAGAGTCCGGGACAGGGATTGTGGAACAGAAAAGGTTGGTGTAGAACGCTTCCGCTATTAATTCCATATCACCGCGGAAAGTTTTGACGATCCCATCTTCGTTCATGAGGGCTGACAGCGGAACATTATAACCAGACAGGTCCCGACGGCTTTTTTTCGGACTGCTTCCTTTCTCTGCTCCTTCCAGTAGTTTCTTCTGCTTGTACCGCTGTAGATCTCCCTGCAAAGCTCTTTTGCGGCTAGCACTTACGAGGGGAAAGGATCTCGCATGAGTCGACGAGATGGGCAATGGACGGGTGGACGACAAAGCCTACGCTACCGACATTTCGTGAGGGGACCTTTTCTCCACGGATCACAAAGGTCCCTTTGTTTAGTTGGCGTATATCGGTTTTCTTGATTTTTGTTTCTTGTAATGCGATCACGTGAAATTTAATGCGATCTGCGGTTACAAGAAGGGCGTGAAGATGGGCGTCTGTGGAAAGTGTTCTGGCACTATACGTGCATAGTATGAAACAATCTCCATGACGTGTCGGTGTCGTGCGTGTGTTCGTCAGATCCTGTTGCAATGACGTTCTGCGTAACCCGAGATTTTCTGGCCTCTCACCGGTCGTCTCACCGCCTGACGTCATAGACGGGAGCACCCAGTGTGCGGGGTACTGAGGCTGACCTATTGCTGGTCGTGCAACTTGGTCGTCCCTGGAGTCGTGATTTAACCTTGCAATGGCGTATCCAGGTCCTCACGATGTGGATCTGAAGGAGGTGTCTTTTCGGTGAGGAATTCTTCGTTAATCCTTCCTACTAGTTGATTCAGAGAGATGTTAAAACCGAAATCAGAAACGAAAGTAGGAATGAGAAGGTAACTGACCGCTGAAGGACGATGTAGAAGCCGACTATGTTCATTCTATTTTCATGTTATATTTAACATTATTATATTCTATCATATTTCCGTATTTTAGTTACAGATGTTTTAAACACATCCAAACTCGTTGCGAATTGTCTTAATTGCAACCCCAACGATGCTGAAATATTCGCAGAACTTGAACACCGGACCACATCGAACCACGATTTCCCTTTCCGCGGTCACGCGCATCACACACTGTGCCACAGAGACCCTTGATCTGCGTTTCTCTCAGCTAGTTCTCCACCTAACGCTGTCATCAAAAATCACCCGTCAGCTAGATTGATCTGAGAAGAAACATTATCTTAATTTTGTTGTTGTGTTCAGCTGATGCGAGGTTGGTATAAGTTGTCGTTGTCGTCGTTGTTGTGTTGCTCAATGGCTGACGTTTCAGCGATTTCACTTTCCTCAAGACGTGTCTTACGAGAGGGAGTCCCTTGGGGGGCGGGTTCGCATCGGTTCAACAGGATCAGTTCATAAGAACACATAAATAAATATGTTAGCATCATTGTGGTTGCATTTCACGCAATATCCTGCCGTGAAGAATTAGTTGGCGGTAAATAAAGGGTTAAAATTGTGATTTCAACTATAACCATAGTTCCCAGGATCGGCTTTCTGTTAACCTCAGCATTGGAATATGAATGTGTCGTTTTCTTGTTCAGCAATCGCGAGGTTTTTGAACAGCATACATTTACTTCCATAGAAAAACACAATGCAATACAACACTGGCTGACGTTTCGGCAGTATCGCCTTCTTCAGAGCCGCTTTTTTCGTGACTTCCAATGAAGAAGTTTAGTTGATTATAGTCGCATGTGGTTGACGACTGCACCATCCCACATCCTAGTCAGCTGTTCTAAATTTCCTCATTGAAAGTCGCGTAAAAAGCGGCTCTGAAGAAGGCGATACTGCCGAAACGTCAGCTAGTGTTGTATTGTATTGTGTTTCTCTATTGAAGTAAATGTATGCTGTTTAAAAACCTCGCGATTGCTGAACAGGAAAACGACACATTCATATAGCCATAGTTTAACTGGGATGCCAATTTGTGCTCCCGAGATCATTCCCGTTGACGGGCGATTGGTGATCGCACCTGTTTAGGCGCCTTCGTCTTGCTCAGAGCCAGATTGATCCGAGTCGATTGTCTACAGCTTTTCCCTGTTCCGATGTGGGTATTCGTGATCACAGAGTCGAATCTAGTGCAGAAACGCTCGAATGAAGAAACCTCACATGGCCATACTCTGCATAGAGGATGGTTGCTGTTGATAGTGAGAGTCCGTTGATAAAAACTCGTTGTTCTCAGTTTGATTTGAGGACTTCATTCAAGCGGTACTCTACTGGGTTCGAGTCTGTGCGATCACGAAGATCCATGTCGGAAGAAGGAAGAACTGTGGGCAATCGAATCGGATCAGGCCGGCTCAGGTGAAGGGAACGGCGCCGAAACGTTTGCCGAATACAGTTTTTTTTTTCATATCAACCTCGTGTCACCTTACCAACGAAAGAGTATACGTTGATTAGTCTTATCGAGACTGAACTAAAGCAGGTTTTTGAGTTTTATGCGTTCGTTTAGCTGCAAAGTTATTTTATTTATTAAAAAACTATTTGTAGTTGTCAAAAACTCAGCGGTTTCTTTAGTTCCGTGTCCCATCTTTAGTTTACTGTTTTGCACGTAGATCGAAACCTCTGCCAGAGAATGAGTTCCATTGGCCTGCGCTTTGTATTTACATATCCTCTGAAGACTTATTGCTGAACAAATATATTTAATAAATTAGAATTTCTATCAAGAGCTAGAAAGACACAAATTGCTTACGATTTTAATTTTTTAATTTTAGATAGATTATGTAGATGGTAGATGTAAAATATCCTACACTGAGAGGATAGCCCTTTACTTCTACGTATGCTGTCATTTCGCTGAGATGCATAATTACTAAGGATGTATTACAATAAATATGTAATATAGAAGGATAATGTAATACATTTGTGAAACAAGATAATTACTGGGATTTCAGTTGTTGTATGGTGGCTCTGGGCGAGTACAAGTTCCGAATTGCAAACAAGACACTGCGTGAGTCACGATTCTATGTTCGAAGACCTCAACACGATCTCATTCTGTGTGGTGTGAAAATTCTACGAAGGAAAAATGATCATATAGCAGATGAAGACATCCAACAAACTCCTATCCTCACCCGCACTGTTCAACCTAATCCAGAAGACCAGAATTTCTATTATAAATAAAAAGATCAGTGGAGTTTTTTTGTATTTACGTGTATGAAGCACTCTGCTTGTGCAACTCCATATACAACAGAATGACAGTGTTTAAAAGCTTCTCTAAGACCATTAGTTATGACGAATATTTTCATCACTATAATGACATAAAGACGTCCTATATCGTGGATGGGATTCACTTTTGCATAGTACTTTCTGACTGCTCGATCGAATTCACAGCGATGAGGGCTTGCCTAATTTCCAGGAAGTGGCAACTGTATCCTTTATCTCTTCGTAGACTATCAAATGACAGAAAAACTTCGAAATCGTTTTAGCCCATTCCTATTCGGTGTCCTAGTAACTTAATGACCTTTGCCTGCTGGTAGGTCACAGTAAGCATCATAACTCTCACTAAGGATCCTAACAAAGAAATGCGCCGAACAGCCTGATAAGCCATCTTGATATGGATTTGATAATCTCGAAATACAAAGAACTGTGTGCAGCGTCGTGGCTAGATATGCACTGCGATATAGATTGGGAAGATCACTTATTCGTCCACAAAGCCCTGAAGCCCTCCGGATAATGCGTTAAATGCGACTTTCATCTTATGTGCATCGCTTGAAAATTTCTAAGGGGTTCCTTACAGAAAAAAATGCGTAAAGAACAACTATGAAATCAAAGAAAAGACACAGTCCTAGCATGATTACTTATTCCTCACTACATCTTCCGTGGTCTTTCATGTCCTTCAAGTTTGTTGCTACTTACTTTTTAGGACTGGAGTCACTCGCTGTGCTGACTTCAGCACCAGATGTTCATAGCTAGAACATTCAAATTCACTCGCTCGGTATTTTACGCGCCATAAAATATCTGCTTTTGTTCAAGTCAACCATATGGCTATTTTTCTTTCACGCAGTATTTTTTGAATATTCCTGGAACTATCTCTAACACAGAGCTTTGCAAAAGACACATTCTCACCCATAACGATACAAACACGAACCTCCCTCATAGAAGGATCTCATGCCGGGTAGTCGCAAGGCAACGTGGTACGCTCCCAACTGAGGGAGAGGAGTAAATCGGGGACCAAAAGCGACCTTTGCCTCCCTGAGACGAGGATAGATCCAAAGGACGGACTTTCTGTTTCTGATGCGTGGATTTACCACATGGTTTCTGCATTTACAAAAAAAAAGTATTGACGAATGCGTGCGTTGGTGTGCTCTCGTTTATGCGAATGTATTCAGGAATCCTCTCAACTGTTTACCGCCTCATCGTGGCTAGGAGGTGTTTCTGGGTGTCGGACTGCGATGTACAACGGGAGATTCGTCTCCCCGGCAGGGTCTCCAAAGCTGAGATGACGTCCAGCGTTTCTATCAAGAAGAATAGCTAAGAGTAAACCAATACTAGGATCCACTACCGTCCCGGTATCAGAGTCGCATGGTGGCAAATCTCCTTCTGATCCACAGTGGCTGCGACTGCCTGTCGTATTGACGACCCGGGACAGACTTTGGCCAGGCTGTCCTCTGGATTCCAGAGAACCACAATGGCTTAACCAGCAAATCACCGAAAAATGGTAATTATGCTGGGGCCTACACAACCTGTAAAAACGGGCAGCAAGGCGTTGTGAGAGTCGGTTGAACTAGAGGATGTTGTTCAAGCGCTTTGTTCTATTCTCTTGACATTGCGTCGACTTGTCGAACTTTTTTCCTATGGGTATGGTGAGAGGCCGATAAAAAGCTGTAAATTTGTTGTGCAGTTCCGATAACAGTCTCCCCGTGTCCGTATGTAGGACGTTTCCGCTCCCTGTTCAACGAGCGCTTATAGAATTGCATTCGTTTCGACACTGTTAAAAGCTTTCTCCTAATCGACGAAGGTTAGGACAAGGGACTGATGGTACTTCCGACAGAGTTCTATGACCGATCACAGGATTGGATGTGGTCCACGCAGCGGAATCTCTGTTGCAATGTCGCTTGTTCTCCTAAATACGCCTCCTCCAACGTTTTCAATACACGCAAAAGTATATTCTTCGTGAACAGCTTGTAGAGTACACTCAAGAAGAATATTGGACGTTAATTACGGAGACCTCTTTAGTCACCCTTCTTCGGTAGGATGTCCGTGAGCGAGGTCCTTCACTGGGTCCAGGGTTTTTTCTTCCTGATAATAAGATCTCATGTGGGTTGCGAAAAGTACATGTAATTTGTGGCCAAAAGCAGTAAGGAAATCAGCAGTGACATTATCAGGTCCTGGAGCAGTCCCTCTCTTCATGCTTTCTATCGCAACTCAAACATAAGAGGATGGAATCCTGGGAGGGTTTTCACCAGCAGGAATTTCGGGATCCTAGGCGAAGATTGCAAAACGGAAAAGGTTGACATGGAATCTTTCCGAAAATTATTTCAAATACTTCATAACTGAATAGTGATAGATTGTCTACGAATTTCGTAGGAAAAACACTTGAAAAAAAACTAGAGATTTTCTTAAAAAGCAACTGTATTAACCGTTGTAGTACCTCATCTTCATACATTGCCAATTTCACTTCCTCGTTTGCAGAATTTTCCCAAATTTGGCACTGTTAGAGTATGTGGTGAAACGTCAATTAGTTTGCGTCGAAAACTCTTAGCAATGTGTTATGAAGTTGGGAGGCATACGAATGTATTTGATTTGTATGAGGTTGTACAGTTTCCCGCCAAGCGGGTCTTACTGAGTTGTCATCACTGCCGACTTCAAGCATGCATATTTAAACCTTTATATAACTCAGATCACTTGTAGGAAATGCGCCGATTGCTCGTGAATATTATGAAGACGATCTTGCGGTATACTCACTTCATCAATTGGTTTAGGTACTTACAATGAACTGGTAGTGGGGAATGGTAATATAAAAAAGCCCGGAGTCCTTTTTGCAGATTATGCGCTCATTCACTATGTTTTCGCTAGTTTATGTGATAGTCTCTAGTGCAAACTCGAACTGGTATGTGATCGCAATAATGAGAATACCGGCTGTAACAGGTTAACAGAAGGTTTTCGAGCGAACGTGATAGTTAAATTAGCATCCTTGATTGTTACTCCATCGCGTTCAGTCGTGATACTTTTTCTGTGGATTTCATCAGAGAATTACTATTCCCTCAGTGCGAGTTTACGTATGGGAGTGTCAATTATCACAGGACGGTCTCCAGACAACGTGAGGGCTAACTGCACAGAAATGGGAGTCCAAATACCAGAATCGCTGTTTTGGTCATTAAGGCAACAATTCGTGAGTCATTTCGTTGTTTAGTTGACTGCACTCAAGAA